>JBAGKK010021025.1:0-11466 GCA_037177015.1 Euceroptres primus | reverse complement strand
TTTTGATCATGATTGATAATATTTCAATTCAAACACTTTTTATAAATTTTGTACATAAGACTTAATTATATTTTATGAATAACTCTATTATTTTAATATAGTGAAGGCCTTTTCCGGTTTTTAAAATGATTTTATTCAAAATCTGCCAACATGTTCCGACTCGGATCCGAGTCCTTTTCAAAGCGTAGTACTTATTCTTAATTAAAGGAAATTAGAACATTTTTCCCGTTGTAGATTTACATAGTTGTCAGATATAAAAATTTGTTTAAAAGTTTTATAATTGGAGCATCATAACCTCAAAAAATGTTTGTCTCGTAGGAGATAAATCCTAGAGAAAATTATTACATAAGAAAAATAATAGTGAAAAGCCTTGAAAAAGACTTGGATCCGAGTCGAAAAATGTTGACAGCTTTTGAATAAAAACATCAAAAAACCGGAAAAGTTCACTAGATTAATATTCTAAATACCAGAAAAAAATTAAAATAACATAACTTTATTGTTATTTTCTAACTGCCGTTTCTTGTAATTACAGTTGCTTGTAATTACAGTGAAAACTTCACTATATTAATATTCTAAATACCGGAAAAAAATTAAAATAACATAACTTTATTGTTATTTTCTAACTGCCGTTTCTTGTAATTACAGTTGCTCTGTACTAAAACCATGTACCAAGGCGTTAACCATTAATAAAATAAACTAAACTAAAAAAGGGAAAGGCCAAGTGGGAAAAAAATTTATTCTTATTATTCAATTCATTATTCGAACATTATATATTTATATGAATTATTTACATTAAAAAAAATAAGTAAGGGCTTCAACACGATTGCTACCAACTTATGGAAAATCCGTTAGGGACCCTAAAAATACTCTCTAATTCCAACATAACTCTAGAAGTTAAATTTCTAGAAGTGTCATAAGTTTCGTGAAAAATTTCATTGATCATAAATTTCGCATTTTGAAACTTTCAAAATGAAAGTTTCAAAATGAAACTTTCAACGGCACATTGCTATTTGAAACAATTTGAGTGCCAGTTCCAGTCACTAGGTGTTTTTAAATGAAACAAAACAGTTGATAAAGAACGAAGTAAAAAGTTTGTCTTGGAGGATAAAAGCACACTAGAAAAAAATTTGATAAGTCTGAGAAATCATAAATGTAAACACAGTAAATTTTTTTTAAAAATTAATTTTATGTTTTTTTACATTGTCTTTTTTCAATTGAGTTTAAAAGATATTTATAAAATCGGAGGGCTTTTTACTGATAAATATACACTAATAGGAAAACAATTGATAAGTCTGTGTAATCAAAAACAAAGATATAGCCTGTTTTCAAAAAACTGATTTTTGTACTTTTTCAAATTATCTTTTTCCAAATGGCATTAAAAAAATATTTAACTTCCGAGGGCTTCTTGATGGTAAAAATACACACTAGAAAAAAACTTGGCAAGTCTAGAGAATCGGAAAAAGAAAGGGGTAGCAAGTTTTAAAAGTAATTATTTTTCTATTTTTTGGAATTATTTTTTAAAACCTGGCTTTGATAATATTTCTAAACACCTGAGTGTTTTCCGTTAATGAAAATATACCAGAAAAATATTTTTTAATTGGAAGAATTAAAAATAAGTAACTAGCACATTTTGTAACTACTTATTTTATTTTTGTTTCATTTTTTTCGAAAACAAATGGTTTCTTTCGCCATCCATTTTCCCTTTGTATTTTTAACGGATGTATTTATTAACGAAAAACACTCAGGTGTTTAAAAATATTACCAAAGCCAAGTAAAAAAAAAATAATTTAAAAATCACAAAAATAATTACGTTTAAAACCTGCTGCCTTCTTTTTTTCGATGCTCTAGACTTGCAAATTTTTTTTCTAGTGTATTTTTACGATTAAAAAGCCCTCAGAAGTTAAAAAGATTTTTTGTTGCTATTTGGAAAAAGATAATTTGAAAAAATACGAAAATAGCTTTTTGGAAAACAAGCTATATCTTTGTTTTTGATTGCATAGACTTATAAATTTTTTCCTAATATATTTTTATCATTAAAACGCCCTAAGGAGTTAAAAACCTTTTTTGATCATATTTGAAAAAAGACAATTTGAAAAAATACGAAAATGAGTTTTTGGAATACAAGCTATGTCTTTGTTTTTGATTACATAGAATTATGCATTTTTTTCTTAGTGTATTTTCATCATTAAAATTCCCTCAGATGTTATAAATATCTTTTAGATTCAGCTGAAAAACTATAATTTAAAAAGACACAAAACTCAGTTTTGTTAAAAATTTACTGTGTTTACATTTACGATTTTCCTGGCTTATAAAATTTTTTTCTAGTGTACTTTTACTCACAGAAAAGCATCAACTACCTGAAAAAATTCTTTCATCGCTCATATAGATTTTAAAATTGTTCTTTGAAAACGGAGGCCTAATTAATGTAAATTATTACGTAGAGAACATAATTGAAAAAGTTATAAAAATTTCGGGATACGGCTAATACTTCCAAAAACATAAAAAAAAATTGGCACATAAGAAAATGTCAAACTCATGAAAATAAGAATTTTTTCAAACACATTTTTCTAACGCGCAATTAGAAGGCATTCATCAATGAACATCAAAGTAATTATACTTTTTTAGGGTCCTAATACACTACTTTTCTGTATAATTCCAATTTCGATTTCTAAAATTTTGTTTTTTTGACCCACCCTAATATAGAATCTTCTCAACTTTTGCACAACCTTCTAAAATATTTAAGAATGTTTTACACTCCTTCAGATACTTCTAAACTCATTGGGGGCTTCTAAATTCCAAAAAATCTTCTAAACTCTTACAAAATCTTCTAGCTTTTCAAGAATATTCTGGAATCTTCCAGAGTCTTCTACATTCTTCTAGAGTCTTGACCAGCATCTAAAAAATACTCCGAAAATCTTCCAAACTCTACCAGAATCTTATGAAATCTACCGGAATCTTCTAAAGTCCACCAGAATTTTTCAACCTTCTTGAACTTTTTTAGGATCATTTAGTTTCTTCTAAACTCTTCTGCAGACATTCAGACTCTTTTAGTCTTTTGAAATCTTTCAAAAATTCCTCAAAATTTTTTAAAATTCTTGGCAATATTCTAAACTGTTCGAGAACTCTCAGAAAAAACTAAAAGGTATTTTACATTTGAACAAAACTTTTTTAAATAAAAAATATAATTACATTGTTTTGGGGTCAAAAAAACATTTGTTTGATTCAAACCAATATTATTTGAATAAACAAGATTTGTTCTAATAAAACTTTTTTCTGATCAAACAAATATTTTTTTAATATAAACAAATTTTTTATGTCGAATCTACAAAAATACGTTAAAACCGATTTTTTAAACTTGAATAATATAAGTTTTCTTTCAGTGAAACATAGAATTCTCGAAATTCTTCTAGATCTTTTAGAATCTTCTAGACTCTTTCAAAATCCTCTAGATTCAGTCTTTTTAAAATTTAAAATGAATTAGAAACAACACTTTATTGTTAAAAAAAGAATTAAAAATCTTTTATGAATTATCTTAACAATTTCTGAAGAATTTTTAATTGTGCGTTAAATGATTACACACTTCAACTACTCTCACAATATAAATATATTGTTTTGAAATATGAAATGATGAGTAAAATAATTTCAAGCTCATTACCAAAGGAAAAAGTTTTGTCTGCTTCAACAGTAATTTATTATTTCAACATGAACGTGCAGAAATTATGCAGATGTCACAATTATGAAGTAATTATAAAGTAATTATAAAATGCAAGTACACAAGCCACTTAAGCTTTATAACATAACTTTAAATGGAAGAATTAAAAATAAGTTGAGTAATTTCTACAATTTGGATTTTTTTTTACAATCAACTGGCACTTTATTTTAATTGCAGGAATCACAGTCAGTCCCTTATTCCCGCCTTTTCTCCATATTCCTCTTTTTTCACTCATTTTTCTCAAAATCCCCTAAAATCCCTTCAATTTAGATTTTTCACCCTTTTCCCCCTTTTTTCGAAGTTTTTCAAGTTTATTTCAAGAATTATCATAAATGAAAATTTATTACATTCAAAAATGGCGATTACTGTCAACTATCATTAATTTATTTTAATATCATTTAAAAACAAAGTTTTGAATGTGTTTTAAAAATTTTTTATCTCTATTTAAAAAACTTTTAATTTAATTTTTCGCAGTATTCTATTAATATTGCAAATAAAGTAAACGAAAAGTTTTTTAATGAGTAAATAATAATAATGAATGAATTCACTCATTATTTCATCAAATTTACTCAGATTCAAAATGCGTTTCGACTCGTTTTTTTTTAATTAAACAATAAGTTAATTTTTTTGCTGTAACCGTGAAATTTTCAAATCTATTATTGAAAAATTATTTTTGATCTTGTTCCAGTTAAGAAGAAAATATTTCGACCCCTTCACATAACATCAGTCTTAAGGGCAGGTAACAGAGTGCGATGTCACAAATTCTTTAAAGGGAGCTTACTCATAAACTAATAATTTGAATGAATTTTCTATACAAGAAAAAAAATCGTCGTTATTTCCTTTATGGCTGTCTGGTATGGAAAATCTATTCGAATTATTAGTTTACGAGTAAGTTCGCTTTAAATAATTCGTCAAGTAACAGTTTGGTACCTGCCCTTAAGAACAGTTTATAGAAGCAGGAAAAAAAGGAACCGAAACTAATTTCAGTGCATTTTGAAAGAGGCAGTAATACATTTCTTAGGAAAAAATACTTTAGCACAAAGTTATATGTTTAATAATCCTTATTTGATATTTTATGTTTTTTCTTTAATCTTACTAAACATTCGTAATTTTTATCCAATTTGAATGAATAATAGCTCATTTGGTTCATTGGAATATTTTCTACAATTCTGTTCATTGAATTTTATTAAAAAATTTTATCATTTTATTAAAAATGATTTGTTTAGAAACTATAGGCTGTACAAAATTTGTTTATTTAACAAGTCATAAATAAATTATTTTAAATAAAATTCAAAGAACAGAATTGTAGAGAATGTTCCAATGAAAAAAATTAACTTTTGTTGATTAAGATAGGGTAAAAATTACGAATGTTTAATAAGATTAAAGAAAAAACACAAAAAGCCAAATAATTATGATTGGATAAATAATTTCGACTCAAAATAATTTTTTCTAGGAAATACCTCTTCCAAAATACATTTAAATTAATTTTGGTTCTGTTTTTGCTACTTCTATAAACATTCCATTTAATAATATTTGTTCACTCCGCTGGTATTTTTATTTTTAATCAAAAAAAATTTCATCCTTTTTCGAAAATATATTCCCCTATTTCCCCTAAAATTGAACTACCTAACTACTGTGATCCCTATAATTGTCAAAAACAGTTTTTCAAAAACTTAAAAATTTTTTGAAATTTTATTGAAAATGTATTCGACTTTTATTTTAAAAATTTCACGAGAAGAAATAAAAAAGTAACAGAAAGCGTAGAGTAATGTAAGCAAATAAATTTCAGATTCTCCTAGTACTTTTATTTTTTATTGCCTTCACTCTTGCGCAATCGTAAAAATATTGCGCACTGCAATAAAATTCTGTCAACTATCTTTCATTTATTGCACATTTTTAAAAATATGTTTACACTCAAACCGTAAAAATATTGAAATGGTGTTTTTTTCTGTAAAAGAGTAAAAAATTCCGATAAATACTTCAGCATAAAATATTGTCGATAACTCTTTTACATACATTACAATTAAATACTCAAACATAATTTTTGACACGTTCTTTATGAAAATCTTTTGTTATTTACTATTAAATTAGTGAAAGGTGACCAACTTCAACTACTACCCATAATTACTACAAAATGAATATTACAATTCTTTCCTAGAATTTTACATATAGAATCTTTTATATAAGGAATCTAAACGTTCAAGCTTCAAGTCATAAAATATAGAATAGAATCATAGAATCTATAGAATCTTTTATATAAGGAATCTAAACGTCAAAAGTTTCAAGCCATAAAATATAGAAAATAGACATTTTCATATTTTATGGAAAAAGTTATTATAAAATATGTTAATATCTTTTCTTCATTCAAGTTTCCAGTTAAGTATCCAACAAATTAACCACTCCGACAATAATTCTTTTGCACCAAAGACCTTTTAGTGGTATTTATAATTACTTCAAAACTATCTTTCTAATTCAAGATTTTTTTAAAACCTATTAGCTTTAAAAGAAATGTGAAGCATGTAACAGATTCATCACACCAATTCAATTGTACAGTGACCCAATTCCTGCTTTCCAATTTATTCTTGTCAATCAGGAATCTCTGAAATTGTAGGGAAAAAATATCAGCATCTGTCATACAGGGAAATGTATTTTACTTATGAACCAAAATGCGATAAAAATATTCAATAAAAATTCAATCATTCATTCGAAAAAAATATCACTTTTATGTTTTTTTTGCGATGTGATTCGTCGTGATTGATGGCAGTTTAGCAATCAGGAACACGTTTGTCCTTTTTACCAAATACTTATTATCACTCAGTAGAAGCTAACGAGCTTCGTGGATTAGGTTATTCATTTATATCGACTCCTGACGATTGTCCCTGACCCGGTTTCACTTCTTGGAGAATGTACTCATGGCACACTGTCACCGTGTAAAATGTACGTTTTATCACTGAATGATTTGACCAGGAATTAAACTCATAAATTCCTATTACGAAAGGGCTT
This sequence comes from Euceroptres primus, assembly GCA_037177015.1. Lineage (NCBI taxonomy): Eukaryota > Metazoa > Arthropoda > Insecta > Hymenoptera > Figitidae > Euceroptres > Euceroptres primus. The sequence goes on along the minus strand of JBAGKK010021025.1, from coordinate 4,751 downwards.
GAAAATGTGAATAATTAAATATGGTAAAATACTGCTAAAGTGCATGTGAACTCGTCGGAATTTAAACTCATGAAACCCAAATAAACATGGAATAAATGAAGAATGATAAATCGCTTCTACAAATGTTCGTGATTACGATTTGAATTTTCTTTCAAAATTTAAAACTAGTATTCGAATATATCTTGCCTGAAGTTTCGAACATAATTTTTTCGCAACTCAAGTTGAAATATTCTTCCAGCTACAAATAAAAAGAACCCATAATTATTATAAACTTATTTATCATAATATTATGGTTTTTGGTTTATTTACAAATTCAAGTTTTAAAAAAAATCAAATAAAAATTTCGTTCATTTGAACGTTTAGAACTTCAAGCATTTCAATTTTTCATTTCAACAATTTCAATAAAGATAAAATAATTCTGTAGAAGTTGATAACGTGTTCGAGTTAATTGAATTAAGTAGTCATGATTATTTTTAAATATAAAATCACTCTAAATACATAGTAAGGAAGTTTTCAATTTGAAAATAGTATAATAAAATTAATGAGATTGATTTGGGTTAAGTTCGTTTTTTCAGTTTAAGCGCCTCTTTTTAAGGCTTTCTCAAGATGTACTTCAGTTTAATTGAATAAGGCAGACGAGATTTATATATCCACTGCAAAAGTTTGCGCAACTCAAGTTTTAATGAGTAAAGAAACTGAATTTTAGTAAACGTGAGTGTGTTTACCAATTAGTTTTTATTAACAAATATTCAGTTTTATGTGCCTTATTTATTTTTATTTTTCATGTTCAATTATTATTTTTAATTAATCCTTTTAAATTATTTATCAGGATATAAAATTTTCGTCCTGTAACTCTATATTTGGTTTATTTTTGTAGCCATTTTGTAAATTGATTACTTTATGTATTCAGAATCGAACATCCTTTGGTGAATCAAAGTCTGAATATATATCTGAATTGGTTTACAACATTCAACTTCCGGTGTGAAAATCAGCTCGCTGACTTCTTGACATGCTTCCTGAGCATGGTTTTGTTGTCAAGAACCAATAGATTCGTGACTCGAAATGATACGCCATTTGTGCTATTGAAATTGGAATCTATTCAGCACTACCTATTTCCACTGATTCATTCGTTTTCTATAAATTATAGGAATGGGCTTTCAATGAGTTCTTTTTCAGTTTTTCAATTTTGTACAGAATTATTTTTACTGCTCATTTTCTGAACTATTTTATGTGAAAGTTATTCACATTTTTATTTATTTATTCAGATACTATCATGAAAAGTAATGCAGCGAGATTCTGGAACTGTCTAGAAAACATTGGTTAAAAAAAAAAGACTAAAGCGCAAAGGAATATAATTATGTATTTTAATTCTAAATAAGATATAATAAAGTTGATTGTCTGAAAAATAATGAAATCAAAGTAATGAGATACTCAAGAGTTTGCTGGAGGCTAAGGTGAAGCGGAATTTTCGCGATAATCTTTCTACAGTTGAAATTTCTAGTTTCACACCTCTGCTTTGATTTACCATCAAACTAACGAGTCACGGGGAGTTTCACTAATTAAACAGCCCTCCCTTATAACCGAGTTTCAAGCGGGGTGGGTTTTGTTGATATAGATATGTTGCCTTGTAGATAAATTGAATGTAGGGTAGATATTTAATTGCATCAGATACACTGAGCTCAATATACACTTGAGAATTCCAATCTCTCCGATTTTGGTAAATATAGACCCCTTATTGAAAATTCCACAACCCTCATAAAGTTTCAATATCAAAATTTTTTGGATTTCAGATCAATTATTTCTGTTTGAAATTTTCCGATATTCTGGGCTTTTGTAAAATCTTCTAGATTTTCTAGAATATTCTATAATCTTCTAGATTTTCTAGAATATTCTGCAATCTTCTAGATTTTCTAGAATATTCTGCAATCTTCTAGATTTTCTAGAATATTCTGTAATCTTCTAGATTTTCTAGAATATTGTACAATGTTGAAGAAAGAACTTGTATCGATCCCCAATTAAAATAGTAAATAGCTGTTGTTTGTAACATTGACTACTATCTTCGTGAGAATTTCTCATTGTTCCAGTTATATAATTTTCTAAAATTTAAAAAAGACTCTAAAAATAATCTAGACTCTTTCCCTAGAAAAAGTATTTTTTTCTCGAGTTTAGACTCTTTCCAAGTCTTCTAGAATCTTCTAACATCTTCAGAAATTACCCTAAATCTGCTGAAATTCTCCACTATATTTTAGACTTCCAATATTTATAATTGTAATTCAACAATTATTATAATTAAATAATTATAATTTTACAAAATTAGGGATCACAATCAGTTCTTTGTTCCCCGTTTTCCCCCTTTCACATATTATTTTCAAAATCTCTTAAAATCACTTTTTTTTAGAGTTTCATTCCTTTTTCTCCCATTTTTTCCTTTTTATATTCAAATTTTCGCATAATTTTCCAAAATTTATGAAAAATAGGAGACTCTTTTAATGTCTTCTTAAATTTCCCATAATCTCCAAATTTTCAAAATCTACGAAAGTCTCCTAAAATCTCTTAAAATCCTTCAGAATTTTTAAAATAAATTTAAATCCTTCAAAATTCTCCAAAATATTTGAGACTGTACTTAGAATCTTCTGGGTTCTCCTAAAATAATCTTATAAAATAATATCCCAAAATTCTTCAATATTATAAAACATATATTAGACTCTTCCAGAATTTTCTAAAATTTTCTGAACACTTCCGTAACCTTCTAGAATTTTCTACAGAATCTTTTAGAATTCTTCAAAGTCTACAAAAGATTACGGAAATTCTCTCAAATTCTTTAGAATATTCAAAACTTATCTAAAATCTGTAAAAACTCTCCAAAATATTATAGACTGTTTTAAAATCTACAATCATGTAGATTCTTCTGGATTCTTCCAAAATCATTTAGAATTTTCTGGATTCTCCTATAATAATCTTACACTCAGAAAAAATTTTCTTTGAATCAAACACACTGTTTTTTTAATAGACACAATTATTTGGTTATTTTAAACAAATTTTGGTTGATTCAAATAAATATTTATTTAATTTGAATAAATGTTTTGTTTACTCCAAAAAATTTCTTGATTAACCAAAAAATTTGTTTAAACGAACTAAATTTTTGATTGAGTCAATTGAAACGTTGGTTAAATCAATCAAAAGTTTGATTGATCATATAGCAATGCATTTATTTGGTTGATCAAACAAATTTTGGTTGAATCGAACAAAAATTTTTCTGAGTGTATTCAATCTTAAAGAATTCTCTATACAATACAATGTTAAAATATTCTGAAAAATGCTTTAATATTCTACGCAAAGTATACTAGAATGCTCCAAAATCTTCTATAATCGCCTAAAATCTTTTGAACTCTTCCACGATCTTCTAAAATCTTCCAGAATCGTGAAAAATATTCTGAAATGTACCTGAAATTTTGAACCTTCAAATGAACAAACTTTTTTTCTTGACCCAAATTTATCTTGAAATATTCTTCAATCCAGAAAATAAAGTGATATCATCAGCTTCTTTATCATTACATTAGTTTCTATATTAATAAACCAATATTTTAGAACATATTTGAGTTTAAAACAAAATCAAATAAAGATTTCGTTCATTTGGACGTTTAGAACTTAAAGCACATTATTCTGAACTGCATTAGAATTTCCAGAATTCTGCAGAATCCTTTAGAACCCTCACAAAAGACTCTAATAATCTTGAAGTATCTTCTAGATTGTTTTCAGAGTCTTCCTAATATTCTGTAGACTTTTTGAGTCTCAAAAAAAAAGTCTGGAAGAGACTAGAAGATTTTAGAACTTTATGGAAGATTTCGGAAGAATCAGAAAGTCTTCAGGAGATTCTAAATTCTAAAACACTCAAAAGTCTAGATTGTAGAGAATTTTTTGTGATTTCAAAAGATTTAATGAATCTACAAAATATTCCAGAAGATTTTAAAAGTTTCTTGACAACTCCAGAAGTCATGAAAGATTTTAGCAAATTCCAGAGCATTCCAATAATTCTGAAAGTTTAGAAATTTGAGGAGTCTTTTATTAGATTCCAGACAGAAATCTAAGATTTTTGAGGATTTTTTAAGATTCTGGAGAATTGCAGCTTCCTTGGTATTTTTAAAAGAAATATAGTCTCCTTTTTTTTAAAATCCCCTTTTTCGATAAAGAAATCCTCTATTTTCCCTAAAATTGAACTACTGAACCACTATGATCCCTGTATTAAATAATTATAATTATAACGGCAGACAACGGTCAGGGAAAATGAAAAATTGGTCAGAGAAAGTCACGGAATTTTAAAATTGTGATTTTGTAGCAATCCTGAATGAAATCAGGAGAAGTCGTTTATCAAATGCTTTAAAAAGCTTTTGTAGAAAATTACTGATCCACTTAGGCTTACTAATTCATAGTAAGTTTACTAAGTGAATTTTTAGTTTTTTACATTATCATCACATGAGAAGGTATTAGATTTGTGTGAAATTTGACCCCCCCACCCGTTTTTGTCAAATCTCGATGTTTTGAGACCCCCTGAACCCAAAAAATCTGCCCGGCCCCCTTCGGAGGCGCGGACACATTCTCATCGCGCACGGCTCGCTTCGCTCACAAGTTTCAGCGCGCCTAGGACGCGTGGAGTGTCCGTCGCGCTTCGCGCTGCGATCCAAAATACTCGTCGCGCTTCGCGCTCCGTTATCGTTTCACCTCGCGCTGCGCGCGATGTCCTTATAGCTCGC
>JBAGKK010021017.1:0-11466 GCA_037177015.1 Euceroptres primus | reverse complement strand
TCCTTGCATATGGTAGGCGTTTCTCAGGCTCCCTCTCCGGAAAATTGATAAATCGTTAATCCTGATGATCCTGGTCAAGATAATGGGACAAACTTATTAAATTATTGTTTTTTCATCGGTCCTTGATGAGTGTGCAAAGTTTCAATTTAATCTGACGTCTTAAAGTGGATGAAAAGAACGTTTAAAGATTCCGTTACATAGTTACATAGATACATACAGGTGAAGCTAATAAAAGCGTGTTAAAAAGTATCTCTGCCTTTTTTAAAATATGAAATTATAAATTTTTCAGAATATGTGAGCTATGCCCGTGTGGAAAAAGTCCTGATCAGCCCTCTTGGAACTGTTTGCCCTCGTCAGGGCCCCGCGTGGGCAATCCACGCAGGATAAAATCCGCGAGGGCCCCCGCGGAGGCTCCTGCTTGTTTACCCTCACGCTAAGAAATTAAAATTTCTAAGCCATAAGGGTTAATATTTTTTTAACTCCCGAATTTTTCACAAAAAATACGTTTTTGACAAAAATTTGATGACAATTTTTTGGAAGTTGAACTTAGAAATTTTAGATAATCCACGAGGGCCCTCGCAGTAGCTGCAGCTTGGCAGCCCTCACGGTTCAACGATTAAAATTTATATTCCGAAAATGTTAACACTTTTTTACCCTCAAAAATTTGAAGCTAGGATATTTCAAAATCACCAAAAATACGTTTTTGACAAAAATTTGATGACACTGTTTGGGGAGTTGAACTTAGAAAATTTAGATAATTCACGAGGGCCCCCGCAGTGGCTAGTTGGCCACAGCTTGGCAGCCCTCACGGTTAAATGATTAAAATTTCTATCAATAATTAATTAACGGATGTCCTTATTATAGTTCATAGTCCACTGAGTAGTGCAGTAACAATATGTCATAGAATATGCGGTCATTAAGAAGAAAATTAATTTCGAAAAACAGGAATAAAGTGTCTGCCTTCTGATTACAGATTTTAACATCTAAGAGATATGGTCTCATGGAAAAGTTCAACTCTGCTACGCTGACGGTCTCGAGTTCGTCCCGCTCGGAGTCCCATTTTTTTCCCTAATTTTTTATTTTAAAAATATTTTTGTTCTTATTTTTATTCATTGAAAAGATATATTTATTGAAATACATTCAAAAACAACTTGTAAATCGGTAATTATTAATTAATTCTTTTCATGAGGGTAACCACGAGGGCCCCCACGATGGTCCCACAAGGGCAACCATGTGGGCAATGCCCACCAAGCTTAAACCACTAATGAGGGGTGTGGGACGTCAAAGGTAAGGTTTAGTTTCGCTCCCAGCTACGCGTTGGCGCTGCTTCGAAAATCCAGGGGGTACTGAGCTTAGTGCCGTTAGAAAGGGCTTAAAAGGAACAGCGCTTCAGGCAGCTGGGAGTAAAACTAAATCAGTCCCCTGCCGTCTCGCTCCCATCGCATCGGCGTGCATCAAGCTGCACAATGCATTGTCGCCTCTATACCTATCTTCCCTCTACGATCGAACCAAGGTGATCACGTGACCAATAATATTCCTCCATTTTTTTCGTAAATTAACAAATAAAATGAATTTTCAAGAGAAGACAAAGGTGCAAACTTGATGGAGAAACATCGATCTTCTCTTGAAAATTCATTTGATTTGTTAATTTTAGAAAAAACAAATGGGGGATTATAATTAAAATAACGTGGTCACCAAGACCGCTTCGTAAATATTTTTAATTAAATAAAAGGACGTGCAGTCCTTTATTTCATTCGTTAATCGTTAATCTCACAAAATAGGCGCGAATAACGAATAAGAAAATAACGAATTCATGAATAAGGAATCAATAAAAAAATCGAATACACTGATAGTCGAATATAATTTATTCCTTATTCGCGCTAAAACGCTTTTCTTTTGTTTTTATTCTATAACCGCTAATAATCGAATTTGATTTCGCCCAGCACTGCGTTATTCAAAATACCGAAATTATAACGAAATTTTTTAATTACATATAATTGTACACGATATTGTATTCGAATCATTGTGCATCTTATATAAATATTAAAATAAAGACTAATCAAATATTATATTAGAAAAATTTCGTTTTTAATTTCGTTCCAATCTGTAAAAACGTAACCAAAAGGAAACAAAAGATTCGGTATTTTTTGGATAACGTAACATAAAGAAACGAAAGTTTCGGACAGATCCCTGCTTGGGACAGTAAAAAATATGAGTGTGATAAGTTCTTGCATAAAGTATCTGGTTAAAAAAAAGATGAAACAATTTATTTTAGTAATAAGCTTAAACCAACAATCATTGTTTTTCGACATTTTGTGTAGAAAGTTTCTAGTACACAGAAAAAAACAAGCTTGATGTTGAAATCGAAAGCTATAAACAATCAACTTTTGATGATCCTACTTTATAAGGTAGACAAATTGAATGATAAATGATTTGGAGTTCAAATCCAGCGAACTGTTTCCAATTCACAAGTATTGCTGTATTTATTCTGCTACAAAAAACATCACTGTTATTCCAGAAGGAGCTCATATACAGTCCTTCATTAAGATGTGGCTTCATATACCAGCAGGTAATCGGTGTTGTCGAACGCACTTAATTAAAAATTGGTTCTATGACCAAGATCTCCGCCATTTAAGAGTACATTCTAATTCGTCGAATCTTAGACCTTCAGAATTGGCGAAAGTGATAGAAAATTCCTCTATTAAATGTGACGCTAGACTTTATGACAAGATCGAAGATTTCAGACTTTACTGGAAATGGCTTTTACTTTTTATATATGAATTTATGAATACTCAACAGTACTCAAATCATTTCAAGAAGATGTGTGTTGCCGTATTGTTTAGTGACGCATTTCGAGACTTTTCGGGACAAATTCGAGATTTGCTCGAAACAAGGCCAAATGAGTTCATAATTGAACGGAGATAGAAAATCTCGAATAAAAAGTTTCGAGAATTTCGATTCGAGATTTTGAATTTTGTAGAATCTTGACTCGAGATCTCGAATTTTTTATTTGAGATTCGCGATCTACATTCAATTTTGATCCAATATGATCATGTTTCGAGTAAATCTCGAATTTGTCTCGAAAAGTCTCGAGGAGTGATTATTTTCAATCGAAAGTATGGAGTAAGGACAAGTGTCAGTTTAAATATGAGTGATACGTAGAACTATTTTATTTATCTTCTTTAATTTTGCCAACAACTTATTGTTTATTCGATTATTTTAAATTATTATGATTATTGTATATTAACGTGTAGATATTCCGTTGAAAAATATTAATCCATTTTTTAATAATAAACGAGTTTTTGGGAAAACTATTAATTATTTTGGGCTGAAGTTTTGCACACTTTTTAAGAGAAGCAAGGGCTTCTCTCAAAATATATTCTGAATTTTTGAAACTTGTTGCTTGATTATTGTAAAAATAATTGCATATTTAAAAAAAGACAATTTCGGACATTTTTTATTTGTTTCCAGGAAAACAAATGAACGAATCTTAGCGTACCAGCCATCATTTTGTAGAGGTTTGTGAAACCTGCATTTTTTACTAAACTTTTTTTCTACTACCAAAATCCCAAGTCAAATTTCAGGTATCAATTTCTGCGCTCAATTTCATAGGGCGCCGCACTATAATAATCAACTCCAGATAAAAGTGGACTTGCATATCTCCCAACTCTCACGTAACGTTGGTACTCTGGTACCGAGGGGCGGGTAAGAGCATCAGTACATTTCCACTGCCTTGGCGTCCCTTATAGCGTCCATTCCCATTCTATTGCATTTATGTTGCATTCTGCGAACAGTCGAGCAGTGACCATCTAAGTGTTTTAGTGAAGTTATTTATAAATCTGGCTGGTACAGAGGAGATACATGAAACCGGGGAAAATGCAGAAGTTTTAGAGGGGTAGAGTAGAGTTAAAGTTAATTTAAAATTAGTTTTTTCTAAACTATATTTAGAAGATTTAATATTACGTTATTTTAGCTAAATAAACAGTATTTTGAACATATTACCTACGAATATTATTTATGTGTTAGATAACCTTTTATTACCCACTTAAATTAATGCTAATAATATTATAATAAATAGTAATAATTCAACCCACACGGAGTGACATTTCACTCTAAACGTGGAGAACTCAACCACTCTTTTGGAGTGATACAGTCAATCACTCTAAGTGGGGTGGGCTTTTCACTCTTTCTTCGACTGATTGAGTCACTTCAATCGAGATAGATATCTTACCCTAAGCTCTAGATTGGATGAATTCAGTCCAAATTGCAGTGGCTTAATTCACTCCATTGGACTCGCTGTCCACTCACTTGGAGTAAAAAGTCACTCTTTATTAAAGAGTGATGTTTCACTCTTTTGAAAAGTGATGGTTCACTGTTTTGAAAAGTGATGGTTCACTCCAATTGGACAGGCTCACTTCTGACTAAGCTAAAGAGTGAAATCTCACTCCAAAGAGTGAAGTTTCTCTCCAAGAAATTTAGAGAGCAAGTTATTCAGATTAGAAGAAAGTTCCGCTATGCAAACCTTTCACAATTTGTACAACTGACGGATACGTGGTTGATATATTTCAGGTCTGAATTCTGAGGCTTCAGGATCCGACCGATTTGAGCAAGTTATTGAAAGAAAACGACACTGCGATTGTTGATCGCAGCTTCTGAGTTATGAAAGCTGAGTTAGAACTTTAAAAAGTCGGAGTATTAACGCCTGCTTTAAAATATAAACGTAAGCGACTGAAAACCAAGGTGTGAAACGAATTCCCTTATAGGGTTTGATCGTTGGGCAATTGAATCTGTTCATGAAATATTAAAACAACAAGATCGATTTCTAGACACAAATTGGACAACAAAATACTTCCGAAAATTTTAATCTACTTCCGAATTGCATCATTCCTGAATAATCAAATCGGAAAGGGGTTAAAATTTAATACAGAATTTTAGAGTAAGATCAAGAAAGGCTATGTTTTCGAAAGAAGCTTGTGTTCCAAAGTATCTCATCAGAAGACATCTTGGATTTCCCCGAAACCCTTGTTGAAAAAAGAGGTGAGGGAATGACTGATAAACTTGAAAATTCCGTTGATCGGAAGTTATAAATTATTATCACAGACAGTGTCATACTTAGCTAAGCTGTTTGATAAAGAAGGTCAGATCAAAGTACAGGAGGTTAAAAATAATCAAATAAGCGGAAACAGTAAGTTCCATCTTGTACTATTATTCGGAAAATGTACAGATGCTTTCTATTGTAATTGAACGCCCTACGTTAGTGAGAAATCAACTCCTTGCTATTCCGTCTAAATAAGCTCCCAAGAAGTGGGTTGAAAATTCAGAATGGAATCAAGAATTGATTTCTACCACTCAGGCTTGTTTCACGCATCCAGAATTATTTTCTTCAGAACAGTTATTTGTTATGTTCATCCAAATGAGCTCCCAAGAAGTGGGTTGAAAATTCGGAGTGAACTCACAAACTGTCTTATTATTCTGGGTGCTGTCAGCAAATGTCACACAGTGTAAAGGTTCTACTTTTTAAAAACTTGGTTGAAAATCGTGGTTTGCGATTTTAAAGCAATAAGAATATAGAAAGCTAAATTCTTTATACTTATGTATATTTATACTATGTATTGTTCTGTTTTGCCAGTGTTTTTTACATAAGCCTATATGTACTACTGGATTAAGTTTGCAGTGCGCTACAGGTAACCATAAAATTTTGATTTCACCTTCTCTCATTTCTTTCATTATTTTATCCAGTAAATACATTTTGGGATAGCGATAAAGTTTGCTCAGATTTAGTAGGTCTTTTTTTCAACGAATAAAATCAGGAAGACGTTGGTGGCAGAGGGACTTTTCTTTTAATTATCCATTCAGTTATGTTTGCTTTGGTCTACTGTTTTGACGGATTTCGATGACCTGTGTCTGCCATGGCTTGGTCGAGAATAATTACAGGAATTTTAGGAATTACAGACAACACATGCCGAAACCATTCTGTGTAATGCTCAGCGTTCGTTTCATTATGATAATCATGTGATCTTTTCTTTCCTATAAAAATTTTATTCAGCTTTCTAAAAAATCATCTTTGCTGCCAATGTGAATAATTAAAACTCTCGTTCCTGCACCAGATGGAACTATGAATCCTCCACGGCAATCATTAGCTCTCTGTACTCCTGCACGATAATGATCAAAATTATCAAATTGTTCTCTTTCTCCAGGTTCCTGGAGTTCGATCCAAGCATACTTACGTGAATGGTTTGCACCGCACCACGATTCATCGCTACAAAACAAATTCTAGCGTAAACTTCTGTAATATCTGATTTGTAATATTCATATCGTTGGTGTGCAATTCTCTGGCTCTCCATCAAAATCTTTTTTTCTTTCGTAAATATGCGCTTACAACTGCTGGAGGAAGTAGTGTCTAAATCCGTCGAGCAGTTTCTAAATCCGACGAAGTGCTTTCCAAATCCGATAGTGTAGTGTCCAAATTCGACGAGCAGTGTCCACAAAATTCGGTGAAGTTTCTGCAAAATCCAATAAATTTCCATCTGCCGAGGTACTTTAGAAATCCAAATTTTCTGAACTTATAGAAAAATTTAAATTGATGGAAGTTGTTAAATTCGCTAAAGTGTTTCTCAAATCTAAACTCATAGAACGATTTTCAAAAATAGTAGTCGGTGAGATTCATAAATCGTGGTCATTTAGAGTATTTTCAAATCGTCGTTCAGCAGTGCACTTTTTTCCTCTTTTTCCTTTTGTAGCAGACGATGAGATAATTTTTATTTCTTTCAGAATATGCGAAGAATTACTTTCAACATTACAATAAGGCGAATTGTTCTCCAAAAACGTCGAATTACTTTCCACAATTGAAGAAGTACTTATGCAGCTCGGTGAGGTGCCTCTATGCTCATCATCTTCGTTAAAAACGGTTCTTAAATTTGAAGCAATATTTGCAACAGGAGTATTTGTGAAACAGTACAATACAAAATTTGATAACGGTTTGGGAAGTTGAAAGTGACCACTTAAATCCGAGCCAGTAAATTGTATATGTAAAGTGAACCAGATTACCAGAGTACTGATTAACATTAACCAATTCTAACCCTGACCTGACGTACTCGGGAAAATATTTCCTTGAAATGAAAACCACTTCAAAAATAACCGAATGGTTCCGAAATTTTTCTAAGTCCAAACCCCCAATTTAATCGGCCCTAAAAAGTACGTTTTTAATTTTGAGGTTTGCGTTTAGACAACACTTACTAAATAGATGGGGTCTGTTGACGTCCCGGAGTCGGTATCATTATGTAAGGTGTCTGTTTTTTTATAGGACAACGATTTCGTCTGACAAAAATTATTTTCTGAAGTTCAAAAATTCCGTCGAAGCAGATGACAAATTTAGAAAGAGTCAGTAGATTCAAAAACCACACTGAAATAGTATATTATGCATCAAGCGGGAGAAGTTGGACTACTCATGCGAGTATTAAACACATAAACCCGAGTCGAAAAGTCCAGTATCCCCTATAGTGCATACGATATTTTATATAACAATGACACAAATATGGCCGTGTTTTTTCATGGCTGTTGAGCGGACCTTAAGTGTCGCTTTTCAAGATCATAGGTATGTACTGGCTACATTACATAACAGCTCATAGGTATATAATGTCCATTACATAGCTATGAGCTGAAAAGCGATTCTTCTGATCCGCTTCACAGGCATGAAAAACAGCCGTATTCATGCGTGTGTTATATGAACTATTTTTCACGCACAACATAGGCACTTTCAAAGAAATCGGGCTCTTTACAAAGAATTTTATGACTGTTCTCTAACAAGAAGTTTGCTGTTTTTTTTGGAAAACGTCGTAAATTTGGAATCTCGTAGAATAAAAATTGACCGATTCACTCATATTAGCAGCTGATGCCACATCCATTAGCGTGTTACAATCTCTCGTGGTCTCACACGGAATCAGCGCAGTTACCATCGAATCCTGTAACACCGTGGCAGGAAAGCAGATTGGATAATTATTTTCTGACTAATAATTTTTGTCACTTAGGAAATAAGAATTGAAGTGAAAATATAAAATTAGACCAGTTTGTGCGTAAAAGAATGATGAAATAATTTTTTGAAGACACAATTGATATGGAAATTTTATAAACATTGAAAATGGTAAGAAGTTTAATGGTAACTGCGCCGATTCCGTGTGTAGTACGCGAAGTGACCGCGAGCGATCGTAACACGCTAGTGGAAGTGACATCAGCTGTCAATATGAGTGAGTTTTTATTCTACAAGATTCTAAATTTACGCCGTTTACCAAAACAAATAGCAAAATTCTTGTTCTCCTAATAGAGAACAGACAAGTACACAACAAGTAAACAATAAGTAAACAAATCTTTTTAAAAAGTTTTTTCTAAATTTTGCTTTAGATTATTTATTACTTTTTGATTTTTCGGATATTGTTATGTTTTTTGTATGCGGTGTTTCATTTTACAAGATTATTTATTATGATTTATTCACTTATAAGTGTCAATTAATTGTATTGTTACGTAAATTTCCTGAAGATTAGATATGCTATTTAAGATTAAAAATATTATTAAAGAAATTAATTAACAAGTTATACTCGTATTTACTTACAAAATGAATGTGCTTAGACTTTGTTGTACTGGTTGTGATATGCAAAGAATTCTTTCTTGCACAAAGGTAAATCCTAATCTATGCATACGCAAATTGTTTTTTTCATTCTTCCTTTCAATTTGCAGACACATCTTCTGCCAGACATTCTGTACTTTTCTTCGGAAAATTGAGATGTTGACGTGCAGTCTCCAATAAACTATCTCACTAAATTTTCTTGAAGTTCCTGAAGATTTTACCCGAATAATGTGAAGCAGTTTATAACGGAAATACCGATAAAAAAATTAAAAACATACAATTCTGCACGCATAGATGTTAGCAATAGGTGTACGACTTTCAAGAACGTGAAAAACTTGTGACGGCTGAGATCTATTGAACCGTGTCTTTGAGTCTCATCGCTTCTGTGCAAATAGTTAGAAAAGTCAAGTGAGAAATAATTTTCAATTCCAGGAAGATCAACAATTCTTAGATAAATAATAAAAATTCCTACATTAGGTTCAATTTCTCGAATACTGACTTAATGTCTTCATTCTGATCTTTATTCTGGTTCAAAACTTACGATATTGACGATACTGAGCATTTTTATTTGTCTCAATTGATACTGATTCATAAAATTCATTTTAATAGAAGTTTGTGTTTACGAAAAAACCGTTTTAACTTCATTCATTTTTTAAAAATTGTTAACTGTGAAAATAAAAAAAGATTTCTTTTCGATAAGGTGATATTTATACACTTTCATTTAAAGAATATTTAATAAAAGAAAAAAAAATTTGTTTTACCGAGCAGCCAAAAAAGTTTCCAGAATATTTTCTACAGTGTTTGAACAAATTGTCCAGTGACCTAATGAGTACTAAAAAATGGGGAAAGTGAACCCCTTTTATCCCCCTTTTTCAGTGCATATTACGTCACTGGGGAACTTGTTTAAACATGCTTAAAAATATTCTGTATATTTGTTTGGCAGCTTAGTAAAGCAAGAGTTGTTTTTCCTCATTAGTGAAAAGTGCATAACCATTACTTTTAGAAAAGGAAGCTTTTTCTATCTTAACAGATTATAATTTTGAAAAAAGTGAATTGAATTAAAGTGGCTTTTTCGTGTAAACATCAACTTATCTTAAAATAAACAGTGATTTTAGTTTCAGCGAAGAAAACATTAATTGTAATGTTTCAAGTGATCGTGATTATAGTAATTCATTAGAAAGTGGAGACGATGTACTATGTGAGAATAAAAAATTCAAGTCGGACAAAATAAACTGGTCAAATAAATTACAAAAAATAAATCCAGAGCCTTTCAAGGAACCAGTAGGACCACTTCACAATTTAGAACCTGGAAGTTCAGAGGAAGATTTCTTTTCCTTGTTCCTAGACAAACAATTTTACGAATTGGTATCAACCGAGACAAATAAATGTGCTCAGTACCGACAAGCTTTGGACCAAAAAATTGATCAAAATTGGCATGAAGTTAGTGGTCGAGAAATTAAAGCTTACATAGGAATTTTAATTTATATGGGGATTGTTGATCTTCCTCAAACTGAAGATTATTTCTCACCTGACTTTTATGACTGTGCGCTTGTGCGAAATGCTATGACCTACAGGAGATTCAAATTAATTTCTAAGTACCTGCATTTGAGCAATGAGACCCAGAGACCCAGTCCAGAAGATCCCAACCATGACATTTTGTTTAAAGTTAGGCCAATTTTAGATCTCACTGAAAAGTATAAAAAACATTTTCTACCAGGTTGCAATCTTTCGATAGATGAAGCCATGATTGCCTTCAAAGGAAGATTGTGTTTTAAGCAATATATGCCGAAAAAACCTACGAAGTGGGGGATTAAAGCTCGGGTAATTGCAGACAGTTTGACTCGGCTTGTTCCTTTTACGTAGGAAAAAAAGATGTACGTAATTAAGATCTGCTGGGTGAGCAAGTTGTCATGGATCTAGGAAGTGACTTTGTCGGCAAATATCATCGTTTATATTTCGACAATTTTTTCACATCCTTGAAAGTCGTACAGCTTTTACTAGAAAAAAACACATATTCATATCGAACTGTGCGACATGGGAGGATAGGTTGGCCTAAAGAACTGCTAAAACCCGGGAAAAAAAATCGCAAAAGTTAAAACGAGGGGAATTCAGAATTATACAATCTGGGCAAATAACAGCAGCTCTTTGGCATGACAAACGTGACGTCGAACTTTTTTCCTCAGGAATTGATCCCACCCAGCAGACTACAAAAAACCAGAAGGAAAGAAGTCAAATTTCGTGTCCATTAGCTGTCAAAATGTACTGTGAAAGTATAGGTGGCGTAGATTTGGCAGACCAAAAAAGGAGTTACTACTCTGTCGGTCGATTTAGTAATAAATGGTGGAAGTATGTATTTATGTTTATAATTGATACTTCCATTATAAATAGCTTCATTTTATTCGAGCTAACAAACCGACCACAACTCACCGCACATGACAGTTGACTTTTAGAAAAAATCTTGTGAGGCAGCTTATTGGAGACTTCATTGCACGATCTCAATTTTCTGCAGAAAAATACAGCATTCTGAGCAGAAGCAGTAGTTTCAATCTAGTGCAACCAAATTCCAGTCATCACTTTGGTAAACATCCTCATAGACCAAGAAAATGTCGCTTCTGCAAATTAGAAGGAAGATCGAAAAGAACAATTTATCTGTGCAAAGAGAGTGATGTACCATTGTGCAAGGATGAATTCTTCGCATATCACAAAAAATTCAACAAAGTTTAAAACTTCCACTTTGTAAGTACACAAAAATTATTATAATTCATATTTAAAAAATAAATTATTACTTAAATGATATTTTCAACCCTGACTATTTCTACACTCCGCAAAAATTGAATTTACAATAG
>JBAGKK010021006.1:0-11467 GCA_037177015.1 Euceroptres primus | reverse complement strand
TAATTTCGAGAAATCAATTTCTTTAAGTATTATCAAATTTAATTAATATCAAATTTCTTTAGAAAATTACAGTTTTGAAAACTCTACTTTTCAATTCTTGCAACTAAACAAAAAATTTTTTAAATTAATTTCTGTCTGGAAAACCGTCTTTGAGATGCATTTATGCTTGCCAAATTTTCTCAGAATTTTTTAAATCAAAGTTGTAAAAATTAGTTTTAAAAACTGTCGGTAACCTTATGGCGAAGTGGTCACTAAAAGGATAAAAATGAGATTTCGAAGAAATCGTTTTAATACGACGTGTATTTGATTTTTTAAGAACTTTTCATGCAAAAAGCCCATTTTCGACAAAAATTTTGGATATCTAGTTTTTTACTGACACCCTTCAAATGTGCCATCATATTTTTATTTTCGTGAGACTCCATGAACATGTAGTGAATGCGAGCAAAAGCTTGATCGTCGCATGTTTAGAACTTGAAGCAGGACCGTCTTGCACATAAAAAAATTTTGGAAACAAGGGACACCTTTTTTATTTCTCGCTATGACTTCAAAATCTAATTAAATTGCAATTAATTATTTATTAAAATTATTTATTAATTTTAATTTTATATCATAATGAAATTATTCGTTAACTCTTTTTTTATTTGAGGTAATTTTAATCTGATTCTCTATAAGACTTTGAATTCCGGAAAAAATTTATTTAAAATTTCGAAATTTCATGATCAAAATATTCACTCATATATTAAATATATTATGTATCATCAAATTTCACATTAACAAATATAATGTCTTTTTAAAATGTTCTGCATTATAAAATATAATCAATGGAAAAATTTATTTGATCATTGTTAGTAAAATGTATAAATTAAATTACTGGAAAGTAAAATACAATATGAACAGCGTAATGCGCTTTAAGTAAACAATAAACCGACAAAACTGAAGATCGGTGAAAAAATTATCTAGGTCGACCTAGTTTTCTGACTTCTCTGTGCAATTCATCTACACTTAGTCTCAAAAACAAAGTTTCTTTAAATCAAACATTTTTTAAACATTTTTTTATCTTAAACAGTTTTTAAATAAACAAAATAACAAGAAAAACGTAAAAAAAGAAAATCCACAACTTCTAGAATAATAATTTTACATAAATTCATTGATTTGAAAATTAAATTCATAATTACAACACTACCTATTTATTTATACCCTGGTAAGAAGGGGTCGATTAAAGTGGTTAGAATGGCATTTAAAAAAATGGACATGTTAATGCCTTTAAATATCAAATCAATTCCGTTTTTGTCCAAATGCCATTGTAATCGTTTCATTGTCATAAAACTTATCTCATCTCTTTTATTTTCACAATCCACAAAGTTCTTTTTAATGCCTTTGTGGAAATTGGAATGTTAAATAACTACATTATGCCATTTAATGCTTTTTGACAATATTCTAACTGCCTCCAGGAGAATAAGATATCAAATGAATGCAGTGACATTTAATGCCTTATGGGAAAACCCCAATGCAATTTAATACTTTTCGGCAATTCAATGCTTTCTGTTTACTTTAAGCGCATTACACTGTTTATGTTGTATTTCACATTCCAATAATTTAATTTGAATATTTTACTAACAATCATTAGATAAATTTTTCCATTGATTATATTTTTTAATACAGAGCATTTTAACAAGACATTATATTTGATAATGTGAAATTTAATAATACATAATATATTTGATAATGTGAAAAATAATACATAATATTATAATACATAATAATTTGACATATAAATGAATATTTTGATCATGAAATTTCGACATTTTAAATAAATTTTTTCCGGGATTCAAAGTTTTATAGAGAATCAGATTAAAATTACCTCAAATAAAAAAATTAATGAATCATTGCATTATGGTATAAAATCAAAATTAATAATTAATTTTAATAAATAATTAAGGGTGTGTGATACATAATGTCGTCACGAATTACCAACCTATTTTTTATTTACATTCAGTGGGTTTATTAAGAGAGAAATGCAAATATAATGCTGAAATTTTGGGAAATAATAAAGAATACATTTAGGCATCGATGTCTGGTGCGTTTCAGTTTTTATTTAAAATAAAATTTAAAAATAATTTTTTTCAAAATAAGAATTGATATCGACCCTTTTTCAATTCCTGGAAAAATTTAGAATAGATTTAGAAGAATTTTGAAAAAATTCATAGCGGTACTTTAAAGTATAAGCTTCAAAATGAAACCTAGAAACTCCATGATGGAGTTTATGAATTTTTTCAAAATGGAGTCTGAATTTTTTCAAAATTCTCCTAAATCTTTTCTACATTTTTCCAGGAATTGAAAAAAGGGTCGAAAATTTGTCACCTAGCACATTATATCCTTCTAGTTTTCTTAAATTCTATCTTGACTAAGAATATTCCAAAATTATTCACGTATGACTCTTTCGACGCGAAATTTCTTAATCTTTTCAATGCTTTTTACCAAAAGTTATAGTCGTAATTTCTTTCAGAGTTATTAAATGTAAAACACAAGAATTCTTTTCCGATAAGATGCAAGTGAAGCGATCTGATACTATATACATACAGTACCGTGACCGTTACTGTATGTCTATCAATTTAAAAAGTAGTGCTTTTATTATTTTAGTCACAGTATATTTATAAAAATGATAAGGAAATAAAAACCTCTGAAAAGTTTTTATTCTGATTTAATCCTCAAAAAGAATGATTTTCTTTTCTTTGAAGGAAGTACAAATTAAATCATTGTTAAGTCTGTCTGTAAGTTAAAAGAAACTTTGAGGGAACGATTAATAGAATAATTTTTTACTTTGTTTGTAATGCTTTGTTCGTTAGTTGCAATCGAGTTATTGTACAAAGGTATAGAAAGGTCGAGGAAGTTGGAAACTTAAGAAAGTGCTTTCTCGTCAACTTTAGGTGCGACACGCGCGCTTGTCGGCTCCAATCGCCAAACTACCCCGGTGTTTATCCGAGGAACGTGACCTGCTACTATCGCGTGGAGCAAAAACGTGCCCCGCCGGGACACCGAGCACTTCTGGCTGTTAGTCAGAGGAACAGTCACAAGATACACATCAAGGACCAGGTCGTCAAATACGACAGAAGTCAGCGAATATTAAAGTTAGTAGAGAGAAAACCAACACCGTTGAGAAAGACAACTTTTCTATCCAGAAAGTCACTGCCAGACCAAATCAAACACACCCTTCACGTTATTCTTACTTTACAAGGAATCTTCTCCAAACTATTATATTAACTATTGCATACGAATTTATGAATAGGGTAAGTGTACCAGTGAGTGAATACTTAAAATAAATGGCAACTTTTTTTTCCTTAAAATAAACAATAAAGAATAAAAGTTTGGATATATGTTATTTTTCGACAGTATATACTTTACGTTAACGGAATAAAATTTCTGAAAGCTTAATCGAATCTATTTAAAGAGATATTAAGAAATAAATAACGTAGGTGCAAATGTAAAAGTAAATGAATACGTTAGTAAATAAATGAACGCGGATGAGGCAGAAATAAACGACTTTTTTCAGTTATTTATTGAAGTGTTTTAGTGAATGAACATTTAGAATTTTTAAATTTGGAAGAAGCAATGAGTAATCGAATTTCAAAGAGTTAGGTTGTTTTAGGTTAACAACAATAATATCAAATACCACTTTTAGAAACGTGAGAAATTGAAAAAATTCTTACATTTTTTTATGCAGTTATGTGTATGAGGTATTTTTATACAATCTCATGATTTTTATTATAAGCTTCACATATTTTTCACATGACAACACATGGCACAAATGTGACATGAGAAGTCCAGCAGAGGTCTGTTCATTCACTAAAAGTATCCTTAAAAAGTATCGGTAAGTGAACATCCCATTTTTAAATTACTATTAAGTTTTACTGAAGAAATTTTGACATAATAATAGAATATTGACCTTATATTTATCGATGAAAAAACTTTACATTAGATAATATTTAATTCTCATAGAATTTTCAATATTAGCGAACGCGTTCATTTAAATCCCTTACTACTACACTTCTAAAACGACACTCGTTGAAAAAATATTTTTCATTAATAATTGTAGGATAAATTCATTCTTATTTGATGTATATTGGCAGAATATATACTTTTTTGTAAATTTAATGAAAAATAAAAAATAAAAAAATAAAAATGGTAAAATAATATGGTTAATAATTGCTATTTCTTATTTGAAAAATCGTGTTCATTCACTCAAGCACGTTCAACCACTGGTACAACTTACCCTATTTAATACAATATCACTGTTAGAAATGTCTTGTTGAAAGTTCCATTACTTTGGTTGACATTTTATACAATTACCGTAACTGAATCAATTTTCAACCAAAATTAGATGAATTTTCAATCAAAATGAATAAATTTTCAACGAAAATAAATGAATTTTCAACCAAAATGGAATTAATTTTGAACCATATTAAATGAAATTTCAACCACAGTACCCTGTGGGCTGTTAGAGATTTCTTGAAATTTCAACCACTTCCGATTTACTGTGGTTGAGAATTCATTTATTTTTAATTTTATTTTAATTATTTTATTTACAGTTGAAAATTTATTTACAGTTAGTTGAAAATTGATTCAGTTACGGTAATTGTGTAAAACTTCAATTAAAGTAACTGAAGTTTCAACCGGATATTTTTAACAGTAATACTAGCACATTTTAATCTTTGTAGTCCTTTAATCGTAAATAAAATCTCTTCTTCCTAGGCTTTTTTTGAAATATACTAAAATAAAATCTCCTGGAACCAAAGAAATGTATTTTTTGATCCTTTTTCTTCTTTCCAAGGAATTTTTAACTTAAATATTGGCAAAAAGTATAAATATTGGCAAAGAACTCATTTTTTTTTGCTGATATTTGTTTGATCAAATACATATTACTTTGCAGTGAATATTAGAAAATTAACTCAACGAAATAATTTTTTTGAAGTGATGAACGAAAAAATATTTCTACAGTTCCATGAATGAATTGAAGGTTCCAATGTATTCTAGATTTCTTTGATTGTTGGACGATTTAACCTCTATCAAAATCCATCAAGAAACTTTGAAAATTTTTAAAACTTACCGTGTGTTTTTTGAAAAAATGATAATTTTCTCAAGAAACCTATTTTTATTTTTTTTCCTGATACTTCTCAGAAATATAAGAAGTTGTTTATTTTATTTATTCAAAAACCACTTTCAATCCTATTGCAAAAGGTTAATTTAATTTTTATATTTCAAAAATGAAAAAGTTGTCAAAATTTTGTAAGCTTCTTGTCAGATATTGAATGAGTGTGGAATGTCCTACAAAATGTAGAAAGAAAATTAAAATATGACTCCTATAAGAATAAAGTTTACCTTGATTTCGTGGTAAAAATTATCTGCAACAAAAATTAACTTCGAAGGATAAATTTTACCCAGATATCGGTTAAATTTTCTTTCATTTTTCCATGACAATACATGAATTTTGAAATACGTCAAATTGTCTGATTAAAAATTTATTCCTCTGGATATTTTTCTAGAGGAATACATTTTTAATCAGCAACACATTTTATTATTTTTTTCTGTTTTGAAGAAAAATTTGATAAATTAGATCATTATTATAAAACATTTAAATAGCAACAATTTAAAAAAGAAAAATTTTATTTAAAGATGTTCTCTCCGTCCAGTCTGGCTAGAAATTAATAAATCTTTATTAATTGTAATTGTAACAAATTTTCGAAGAGAAACTAAAATATAATCCAGAAAAAAATAGTTGTTTAATTTGCAGGAAGAATATGATTTCTAAATAAAATAATTTCTATAAAATTGTACCAAATAGAGTTGTGTAGAATCTTCTGAGGAATAAAATGAGGTAATAATCAATTACATTGAATAAAAATTACGATCTTTTTCTAAAGCTGAAGAAAAATCATGAAAATCGAAATAACTATTTTTAAATAAACTATTATGACCCAGACTGTTTTTGGGGCGGTATCGATTGTGCGCAAATAAATTGCATTCATGAAAATTACATACATCTAATTGTGCACGCGAAAATAAAAATAAAAAAATAAAAAAATTGTGCACATGGATAATCAAAAAATGTATATTTTAAACTTTATGCAGTTAAATCCAATTCCGAAAAATTGTACACGAAGGTAATAATTAAATTTTGATATACCTTACACCGATATATTTTTTTGCATTCGTGCAAAAAAAAATTATTCAATTATTTTTTCAATTTGGTTTTTAATTTTGCACCGATACGGCCAAATTGTTAAACTGAATATAATTAAATCCAAAACATCAAAACTTTGCACAAAGTAATAAACTAAATTTTATAAAATTTCGCTAAGCCGTACACAAGGAAATTATTTAATTATTTTTTGAAATTGTTTTTTAATTATGTACCGTTAAATTCTATAGGCCAAATTATACTCAAGGAATTAAATTAAAAACTGTTAAACTGAACACAATTAAATCTGAGACATCAAAACTTTTCACAAAGTAATGAATTAAATTTTATTAAACCCTGCACTGTATAATTGTGCACAGGGAAATTATTTACAAATTTATTTTTAAATTCTATTCTGTTAAATTCTGCACGGTAAAATTCTACACAAAAAAACAGTTTAGAACTAATCTGTTAAATTGTATACCATGAAAACTCAAAGTGAGTTTATCGTAGTTTTTATAAAACTCTGCTCGGGAAATCTGTGCACCATGAAAGTTCGAAAATTAGATTCAAATTTCTTTAATTCTACACAGTTTTACCAATCCCTAAGACAACGCTGTTTTATTTTTGTTGGTTCGTGCT
Organism: Euceroptres primus; assembly: GCA_037177015.1. Taxonomy (NCBI): domain Eukaryota; kingdom Metazoa; phylum Arthropoda; class Insecta; order Hymenoptera; family Figitidae; genus Euceroptres; species Euceroptres primus. The sequence continues at coordinate 4,650 of JBAGKK010021006.1, read as the reverse complement.
CAACACACTGTGAAGTTGTAGAATAAACCAACAAAAGCAAAACAGCGTTGTGTTTACGATTTATAAAACTGTGCAGAATTAGATAATTTTTTTTTAATTCTCGTACTGTCATTGTACACAGTTTTTCCGTGCAGAGTTTTATAAAAACTACATACGATAAACTTGTTTTGAGCTTTCATGGTATGCAATTTAACAGAGTGGTTCTAAACTTTTTTTTTGTGTAGAATCTTACCATGCACAATTTAACAGTACAGAATATAAAAATAAATTTGTAAACAATTTTCCTGTGCAAGATTATACAGTATAGGGTTTAATAAAATTTAATAAAATTTAAATAATTATTTTGCGTAAAGTTTATCGGATTATCGGATTTACTTGTATTCAGATTAACAGTATTTTATTTCTTCCTTGTGTACAATTTGACCGTATAGAATTTAACGGTAGAGAATTAAAAAATGATTTAAAAAAATAATTTCCTTGTACACGATTAAACAGTGTACGGTTTAGCGAAATTTCATAAAATTTAATTCATTACTTTGTGCAAAGTTTTGATGTCTCAGATTTAATTGAGTTCAGTTTAACAGTTTTTAATTTAATTCCTTGAGTACAATTTGTTCGTATAGAATTTAACGGTAAATAATTAAAAAATAGTTTTAAAAAATAATTAAATAATTTCCTTGTGCACGATTTTCTTGTGCTCGATAAAACGGTGTAGGGTATAACAAAATTTAATTATTACCTTTGTGTACAATTCTTCGGTATCGGATTTAACTGTATACAGTTTAAAATATGTATATGTATATAAATATGTAAAATATATGTATAAGATGTAAATATGTATATAAATTATGTAATTTTCATGTATACAATTTATTTGTGCACAATTGATACCGCCCCACTATTTTTTCTAGGTTTCTCTATCGAAATTCGTTAAGAATGGCTGTGGTTCTACTTTCTTCGATTTTAGAAATCAATAAAAAGATTGGATTAATTTTTAGCTTGAATGTACATCGAGAACATCCTTAATATTAATGAAGTACCCCAATAATGTATACAATTTCATTTCATGAGAATTCACAAATTGTTCGATGTTTCCAGAATGGCTTATTTAATGCAAAATTTTAGCTTTCGCCTATTTCACTTTCATGATAAGTTATGGACAAAATTTCGTCTCGTAGATTATAAAAATTAGGAGAACATACATATCCATCTCGCAAAAAATATTCTCGAAAAAAATCCGCACCAAATGCAAGGGAAATTGGGCCCCGGTGGATTTTTCTAAGATTTATTTATTTTGTCGTTCATAAAAATAGAAGAAATTTCCCAAAAGGACTTGGTCGAATTATGACTAGTTTTTTTGTTTTGCGGGCTCCTTTGAATCAGCTACTGTTGTTATAGTTACTAATTTGTTATTGTTACTATTTGTTATTGTAGTTATTGTTACAAATTTGAAGTAGTTACTGATTGATAGCTTGTGTTCAGTTCCTAATTCAAATTAGTAGAAAGTATAACTGATTAAAATATTATTTAAAATTTTATTTTATTTTTTAATTTAATTTTCTTAATTTAATTTTTTTAAAGTCACGTTTTTAGATTTATCGAAGGATATAATTTTGTTTATCAGGGTTGAAACGTAAGATAATTGAGCTAATTTGTCATGTTCTTGGATTTTAGAATATGGGATCAGTGCAACGTCGTTCAAGATTATCTCACCGTTTACGACGGTGGGTCAACTTCAGACAGAGTTCTTGTGAGATTGTGTGGTGGAGATGCAGTTCCGGATATCGTCAGTAGTCACGACACGATGCTCCTCGAATTTCACACATCGCCATACGACAATCCATTTCATCCCGTCCCCTTATCGTTCCTGCCTGGCTTTGAGCTCGAGGTTCAGGTAAGAAAAACTTTCAACTTCCTCCCCAGGGTTCTAACTGAGTTAGACCAGTTATGTTACTTGTTTGTTTACCAAATCCAATTTACTGAAACTCTGAGAAAAAAGGGAAAACCAGGTGAAGGGTGCATTTCCCGAATGGTTCTCCACTGGGAACACGAAATATGAATTTTCCTATTGTCACTGATGTTTATAGAAAAATATTACTGCAATTTCTCGTAAAATTGAGTATTTCTTCTTGCAGTTCCTATTTGAACACTGAAATTTTCTGTGAAAAAAGATCATCTTTACCTACTTAATTGTAATTCAGATTTATATACTCTACTATATTATTGGAATATATTATTTAAAATTAAAATTCTTTCAAAGTGCAGTAAGTCGATTCTGAAAGAACAGTTTTGTAATAAGTAAATTGTGTAGAAAGCAATTTATTTTATAATTTTGTGGAATATTTCAAAAGCCCTTGAGATGTTTGCAAAGTTTTATAAAATTTGTCTCATTTCCGGAAAATTTAAAGTTCTGAGTAAGTCTAAAATCTTCAGGAGATTCTCAGAAGTTTGGATTCTGTAAACTTTGCATTCTGTGAATTCTGCAAAGTTTTGAAAATGTCTGATTGTTCTGTGAAAATCACGTTAGAGGCTTTTTAAATTTGAATGGTTACACATTCAAAAATTTACTTCGGAATGTCTTTTAACTTTTTGACTTTTGAAAAATAAATTACACAAATTCTGAAAAATTAAATTCGTTCTAAGAATTTTTATTCTTGCAACGAATTTAATTTGTTAAATTAAATTAAATTTGTTAATTTAATTAATGTTATAAAAATTTCATTAGTATTATTATTATAGCAGATAATAATCAAGAGTGTCTTTGATTTGTTTCAGGTCATTTTCGTCGATGAGAAGTCGCGGAGTTTCGTGAAGGAGAGTGAAAATTGCAACTTTTTGATATCAAGTTTCGAGAGTCCCTCGGGTATTTTAGAAAATCCGAAACACTCTTTACCTCCAAATACAACCTGCCGTTATCACTTTCAGGGAAAACCAAACGAGATCGTTTGGATATCTTTTATTAAATATTATTCAGCAACGACAGATCCTGCAGCGAGCATTGACACTATTGACAGTCCTACAGAGTGCAATGCCAAGTTGCTAATCTGGAATGGCGATCATTCGACGGAGAAACCGATCAATGGAAAGGTACGTGAAATGAGATGTTAAACCATTCGTATTATTCATCTCAACTAATGTTAAAAATGTTTAGGATTTTTTACTGAAAAGTCGATTTTTTTCGATTTTTTCATCTGAATTCCCTGCTAAGATTTATAGTTTTGCCAATTTACTAAACCTACTGAAACTTAAAATCTCAACTTTTTAACAAAAACCCTTAAATAATTAGATACAATTACACAATTAAAAAAAGTCAATCTTTTTAATAATTACCAATATTTAGCAATATTTATGTTTATTTATATTTATTTATATTTGTTTATATTTATTTACATTTGCTTATATTTATTTACATCTGTTTAGATTTATTTACATTTATTTATATTTTTTATATTTATTTATATTTATTTATATTTATTTACACTCAGTGGGGGATTATATTGACCCTCGATGAAAATAATCGTTTATAATATTGGATGTTATTCTTCCTCTCTTTCCTTTTCTTCACACTCCTCACCTCTTACAAAATAATTTTTCCTCTTTTTTTTTGTAAAATTCTTTTCTAAGTGAATATTTGCCCTCGATGAAAATAATCGTTTATAATATTGGATGTTATTTTTCCTCTCTTTCCTTTTCTTCACACTCCTCACCTCTTACAAAATAATTTTCCTCTGTTTTTTGAACAATTCTTTTCTAAGGGAAAACATTGTTGTTAATAGTAAAGAAAAATAATAAATGGGAATTTTTTGTAAAAATTTTTTAATTTCACAAAAATTTTTTTCCAAATATAAAATTATTAATAATAAGATTGCTTAGTAAAATGAAATTAAAATCGACAACAAATAACTTTCCTTTAACAGTATATGTATCGAAGAGTGGTTTCTCTCACTTTTTATAGCCGTCCCTTCTTATTCAATACGTCAACTTATTCCTTACCCCGCTATCTTTAAAAAAGATCCAGTTTTCCTCCCCTTACAAAACTCTATGGAGAAAAAACTTCTTCCACTCATCGCGTTAAAGAACGCTAACCAAGGCATCAGTTTTCATGCATTTTTCAAGCGAAGTAGACGTCCAAATAGAACCGCTCCACAATTCATTCTGACAGAATGCATACGCATTTACCAATTCCCACAAGGTTAGTTGACAAAAATCTCATTAATTACAGGTCGAATTTCAAATTTGGATACAATCTCATATTTACCACTTCATTTTATTGTTTTATAAATTTTAATTGTTGCTTACAACAAAAAAGTTCACCCAACTATTGTAAGCACAATACATTTTTTAATTTCTGTGAACTGTGCCAAAGTTATCAAAGTTTTTATTACTTAAGACTGTACTAGACCCTTATATTATATTACAAATTTTATTATTTTGTCCAATTATTGTTAGGACAACACACATTTTTAGTTTTGTTCAAACATTACCAAAGATATTTTAGACTGCCCTACTAAAAAAAAAGTCAGGAATCGTCACAAACGTTCAGAAGTTCTGATGATTTTTTAACATCCTGACTATTCCTGACGAGTCTGACTATTTCTGAAGATATGCTAATTCACATCCTATCAGGTAGCTCATCGGCTAGGACCGCAG
>JBAGKK010020985.1:0-11470 GCA_037177015.1 Euceroptres primus | reverse complement strand
TATCAAAGCGAAGTTAAAACAAATAATTTCAAAAAATACAAAAATAATTATTTTTAAAACTTGCTGCCTTCCTTTTTTCGATTCTCTAGACTTGCCAATTTTTTTTCTAGTGTACTCTTACTATTAAAAAGCCCTCAGAAGTTGAAAAGATTTTTTTAATGCCACTTGGAAAAAAAATTCCTGGCATTATAAAATTGCCGACAATATAAAATTTTCGACCCTGGAATATTTCCGATACTAGAAAATTTTCAACAGTTTATAATTTTACCGAAATTAAAAATTACCGACACTGTAAAATTGTCGATATTGTAAAATCACCGACGCTGTAAAATTCCCGACACTTAAAAATTTCCGACATTGGAAAATTGCTCAAAAAAATATTAAAAATTGTTTTAATAAATAAATAATTTGAGTCATTTAATTCAAAATCTTCAAGAAATTCAGAATAACTTTAACAAATTAATTTATTAAATTATTATTCAAACTATTTATTTATTTATTAAAACAATTTTTAATTTTTTTTGCCAATTTTCCAATGTCGGGAATTTTCTAGTGTCGGAAATTTTACAGCGTCGAGCGTTTTATATTGCTGGCGATTTTACAATGTCGGGAATTTTATTTTTTGTTAATTTTGCAGTGTCGGCAATTTTCAATTTCGGTAAAATTATAAGGTGTCGGGAATTTTCTAGTGTCGGCAATTTTCCAGCGTCGAGTATTCTATATTATTGGCGATTTCACAATGTCGGGAATTTTATTTTTTGTTAATTTTGCAGTATCGGCAATTTTCAATTTCGGTAAAATTATAAAGTGTCGGGAATTTTCTAGTGTCGGCAATTTTCCAGGGTCGAGAATTTTATATTGTCGGCGATTTTATGCCGGGAATTTTATTTTTCGGTAATTTTGCAGTGTCTGGAATTTTCTTTGTCGGAATTTTTCACTCGCCCCCCGTAAACTTCTTGACCTATTTTGTGGGCACCAAAATATTTTTAAAAAGTAAAAACTGTAGAAATAAGCAATTACAAAATATGCTAATTACTTATTTTTAATTCTTCCAATTAAAAAAAAAATTTCCGGTGTATTTTTATTAACGGAAAACAGGTGTTTAAAACATTATCAAAGCCAAGTAAAAAAAATAATAATTTAAAAAATACAAAATTAATTACTTAACGTTAATTAAAACGTTAATTAAAAGGCTGTAAAAATTTCTAGAGACGGCTAAGACTTCCAAAAACGTTAAAAAAAATTGGCCCGTACGAAAATATCAAACCTATGAAAATAAGAATTTTTTCAGACATATTTTGCTAACGCGCAATCAGAAAGCGTTCATTAATCGACATCAAATTAATTATACATTTTCAGGGTCGTAATACCCTACTTTTCCGCCGTAGTTCCAATTTCGGTTTCCAAAATTTTGTTTTTTCAACCCATCCTATTGTAAATATTGCACAGAACCTAATTTTTTATGAGCTATGAATGAATAAAAATTATCTGACTTTTGTGTGAAGTACGTTCTTTTTTGCAGAAAATAAAAGTTACTTGATAAAAACCATCAATGAATCTTAGGTTTTGAAAATCGTACAAATCCATTGAATTCCTGGTAAGTGAAAGTTCGGATTTACGCTTCGGCTAAATTCGGATTCAATCGGACGACAGTGGAGTTGCCTAAAGATCGCTCGACTCAGTAAAAAGTCCGCATTCCGCAAGTGACTTTCTGTAAGCTTTTGGCTCGTATTTGCAATAAATGAAAAACGTAAGTTCATTTTCTAATAGAAATTGGATTCGACATTAGATGTTAGTTCTTGGCACAATTCAGAATTTTTCTTGATTATCCAGTTCGACGAAGATTGCACTTATGTAGGGTTTTGCTTAAAAGGTAAGTTGTCATAAAAGAGTGGCACTAAAATAAAAAATAAAAACTTATGCTCTCGAGATTTGAGTTTTTGAATACGGGTAAACAATAGTTTGATGTAAAAAAGTTAATCAGTTCCAAGTAAATCAGTAAATCGACGGAGAATTTCGAGAATTTTGTGGTTAGAATTTCACAGGTTTTCAAAATCGTGTTTGGATAGGGTAAGAGAACCATTTCTTGGAACCTTAGCCCAATTATTGGTATGCCAAAAACTGAAGTGAATTTATTTAATTTTGGATCAATATTTGATTGCAGTGGATAACTAATATATGCATTATGCGTAAAAATGATAGTAGAATTAAATTAATTAAAGCAAAACAAGCTAAACAGTCGTCTTATCTAATAAATTAGAGAGGTGACAAGAATTGGTGCTCTTACCCTAGCGATTAAAAATCGAATTTTCAATATTTTACAAAACTAAAAACTTGCTATCGAGATATGAGGATGCTAAGTATGAGAATAAAAAAATGCTTGATAAAAAATAATGATTCTGTTCCGAGAAAATCAAAAGATTTAGTGCGACAATTAAGGGGTTAACCCATTAGCAAGTTTGATCAATTTTGATGTACACTTAATTTCAAGAATTCAAAAAATTTCAAAGAATTCAAGGTAAATTTTTAAAAGAATAATTCAAAGAATACAAGATAAATGAAAAAGAATACAAGATGAATTCAAAAGAATTCAAAGAATACAAGGTGAATTTAAAAGAATATAATTCAAAGAATACAAAAGAATTTAAGTTGAATTCAAAAGAATGATTCAAAGAATATAAAAGAATTTAAGTTGAATCCAAAAAAATAATTCAAATAATACAAGATAACAATTCAAAAAATAGGTGAATTCAAAGAACACAAGATAAGAAATTCAAAAAATACAAGGTTAATTCAAAGGAATACAAGATATATTCAAAAGAGTTCAAAGAATACAAGATAAATTCAAAGAATTCAAGGTGAATTTAAAAGAATAATTCAAAGAGTACAAGGTGATTTTTAAATAATTCAAAGAATTCAAAGTGAATTCAAAAGTGTATAATTCCAAGAATACAAGGTGAATTCAAAAGAATTTAAAGAATACAAAGTGAATACAAAATAATTCAAAGAATACAAAGTGAATACAAAATAATTCAAAGAATACAAAATAATTCAAAGAATTCAAGGTGAATTCAAAAGAATTTAAGTTGAATTCCAAGAATTCAAGTTGAAGTCCAAGAATTGAATGTGAATTCCAAGAAATTAAGGTGAATTCACAGGAATAATTCAAAGAGTACAAGGTGATTTTAAAATAATTTAAAGAATACAAAAGAATTTAGGTTGAATTCAAAAAATACAAGGTGAATTCAAAGAATACAAGATAAGAAATTCAAAAATACAAGGTGAATTCAAAGGAATGCACGGTAAATTCAAAGAGAATTTAAAGAATACAAAAGAATTCAAATAATACAAGATTATTTCAAAGAATTCAAGTTGAATTCCAAGAATTCAAGTTGAAGTCCAAGAATTCAATGTGAATTCCAAGAATTTAAGGTGAATTCTAAGAATTCAAGGTGAATTCAAAGGAATAATTCAAAGAGTACAAGGTGATTTTAAAATAATTTAAAGAATACAAAAGAATTCAAGGCGAATTCGAAGAATTCAAGGTGAATTCAAAAGTATAATTCAAAGACTAGAAGATAAATTTAAAATGATTCAAAGAATACAAGGTAAATTAAAAAGAATTTAAAGAACACAATGTAAATAAAAAAAAATTCAAAGAATTCAAGGTGAATTCAAAGAATTTAAAAGAATTCAAGGTGAATTTTTAAAAGAATAATTCAAAGGATACAAAATAAATTCAAAGAGGAGAAGGTTAATTTAAAATAATTTAAAGAATTCAAGGAGGATTCTAAGAATTCAAAGAATACAAGAGAATTTAAGGTGAATTCAAAAGAATATAATTCAAAGAATACAAAAGAATTTAAGTTGAATTCAAATGAATAATTCAAAGAGTACAAAAGAATTTAAGTTGAATCCAAAAGAATAATTCAAAGAATACAAGGTGAATTCATAGAATATAAGATAAGAAATTCAAAAAATACAAGGGAAATTCAAAGAGAATTCAAATAATAAAAGGTAAATTCAAAAGAATTCAAAGAATACAAGGTGAATATAAAATAATTCAAAGAATACAAAAGAATTCAAGGTGGATTCCAAGAATTCAAGGTGAATTCAAAAGAATAATTCAGAGAATACAAGATAATTTTAAAAGAATTAAAAGAATACAAGGTAAATTCAAAAGAATTTAAAGAATACAAGGGAATTTAAGGTGAATTCAAAAGAATAATCAAGGAATACAAGGTAAATTTAAAAGAATTCAAGGTGAATTTTTAGAGAATAATTCAGAGAATACAAGATAAATTCAAAAGAATTCAAAGAGTAGGTGACTTTAAAATAATTCAAAGAATTCATAAGAATTCAAAGTGGATTTCAAGAATTCAAGATAAATTCCAATAATTCAAGGTGAATTCAAAAGAATAATTCAAAGAACACAAGATAAATTTAAAAAATTCAAAGAATACAAGGTAAATTCAAAAGAATTCAAAGAATACAAAAGAATTTAAGGTCATTTCAAAAGAATAATTCAAAAAATGCAAAAGAATTTGAGTTGAATCCAAAAAAAATAACTCAAAGAATACAAGATATAAATTCAAAAAGATTTAAAGTATACACGTAGAATTCGAAAGAATTCTAAGAATACAAGGTGAATTCAAAGAATACAAGATAAATTCAAAATTCAATTAGTATCAAATTTCTTTTAAAAAATTGTAATTTTTTAAAATTCAATTTTTCACTTTTTTTTCACTTTTTGCAAGTGAACAAAAATGTTTAAAAATTAATCGTTGTCTGGAAAACCTTTAGGATGCACTTATGTTTGTCAAATTTTTTCAGAATATTTTGAATTATCGTTTATATAAAATTGTGAAAGTTATTTTAAAAACTAGTCGATAACCTTATTGCCATATTTGGCACAGTGGACACTAAAGGCTTAAAAATTATATTTCGAAGAAATCCTTTCAACACCACATGAATTTGATTTTTTAAGAATTTTTCATGCAAAAAACCCATTTTTGAAAGAGAATGTTGGTTATCTAGGTTTGTACTTGGTCATTCCAGAATAGATCGTCGAATCGTTAAAAGCATTTTGTAATATGGTGCATGCGCCATTTTCGCACATTTCCTCAACATTTAAAAGAGATTTTTGTGAACGCAACACAATATCAGCTCATATAAATGGTGAAATCTAATTCTAGGAACATCCATAAATATTATAGCTCATTGTCAAACTTTTTTTTAAATAGGCCGCAACAAGTATTCGACGATATATTCTGGAATGACCCTACTGCCATTCTTCATTTATAATTTGTATTTTTCACCAAGAGTCTAACATAATCAAACCTGGATTAATTTGATAATTATTACAAAATTTCCTGCTTCCAGAACCAGGTTAAATACTAAAAATAACATGGCTGTCCAACAATCATCGCAACTTCTAGAATCGAACGATCCATGTTTCAAGGAAGACGATTTTTGTTCAGAAGACAACAAGTTTCATGTCCTTGATGAAATTAATGATGGCCTTATCAATGTAAATGTTCATTCAACTGAAAACATTTTACCAACCACAGATGAGAAGAATTTTACGACGAGTAATAAGAAAAAGAAAAGAAACCTTACAAAGTCCGAACAAGAATCCTTAAAAGCAGCAAAATTGCAAGAAACTCATTGCGTTTTTACTCCTTGCACCAATTGTCGTTTAAAATGCACCGAAAATGTTTCTCTCGAAACTCGACAAAAAGTCAATACTGCATTTTGGCAACTGGGTTGGTTGGAAAGACAATATTATGTAGTGAATCACGTTAAAAATGTACGCATAAAACGTCGAAGGACTGAGGCAAAATCTATGCGTAATCATCAGTATACTTATCACATTTTAAGCGATGACAATACAGAAAAACAAGTATGCAAAGTTTTTTTCCTTGCAACTTTGGGTTTTAATCCAAAAAACGATTCTATCATAAGACATGCCATGAAGTCCGTTGATCCTATTACTTTACACCCAAAAGAAGACGGTCGAGGGAAAGCAACAAATCCATCAACGTCAATTCGACACGAAAAAATTCGACGACACATAGAGGCTTTGAATCCGAACGTTTTTCATTATCGCCGTGTTTATGCTCCGAACAAGAGATATTTGCCTGATAATTTAACTGTGGCAGATATGCATGACGATTTCCTTCAAAAGAATCCAGATGACTACTGCTCATATGATGTGTATCGATCAATCTTACAAGAAATGAATATTTGTTTAACAAAGTTAGGGCAAGAGGAATGCGAACTTTGTGGGAGATTTAAAATTCATAACAAGGATCACACACCAGAAAATTTAAATGATGATTGCACGTTGTGCAACGAATGGTCACTTCATCATCAGAGAATTACAGAAGCTCGTGAAAAGTACAATAAAGACGTCGAAAAAGCTTGCGCTTCTGATACTGAATATTATTGCGCAGATTTGGAAAAAGTCATTATGTTGCCTCGAATGGAGGAATTCAAAGTAGTTGCATTCACTCGCAGAATTGTGGCTTTTAACCAAATTTTCCTGCCACTTGGTTCCAATAAGGGAAAACAGAAATCTATTTCAGTTCTTTGGCATGAAGAAATTTCCGGACGAAGAAAGGAAGACATTGTAAGTGCTTACCACACTTTTTTCCTCAAAAATCGAGACAAGAAACGTATTGTTCTTTGGCTGGATAGTTGCTCAGGACAAAATAGAAACTGGTGTCTGTTTTCGTTCCTCGTTTATCTTGTCAATTCTGGGGAAGTGGAAACTGATTTTATTGAATTGAACTACTTCGAAAGTGGACATACATTTATGGCAGCAGATTCCTTTCACCGTCAAGTGGAGTTGTCTTTGAAAAAGGTGAAGAAAGTCTACGATTTTGTTGACTTTGAAAATGTAGTGGGAAATTTTAACTCTGGAAATGTTAGTGTTCAATCGCTAAGTTCTTTTCATTTCCGGAAGTGGGCTGACCATTCATCCGAAAGTAAGTTGAAGAATTTGGGGAATCAATCTTACCTTGAAGACATTAAGCAAATTATAGTGACTCGTGGAAGTTATGATATAGCTTATAACTTAACTTATGACGAAAAAGAAGTTCTGCCAGAACTGGACTTTTTAAAAGTCGAAGTTTTAAAATATGGTTTTCCTCTTCCCGAGGCTTACAAGAGTTCTCGCGGTATTCCTGAAAGTAAAAAAAATAATATCATCGAGAAACTTGTTCCTCTTATGCCACAGAGCAGACGTTCCTTCTGGTACAATTTGAAAGTATCAGATGCTCTCGATTTGATAGATCATTATGATAATGAAGAGGAGACGGTCCCCGATTAGCAAGTAGTCTGTTTGAAGTCGGAGCAGAAATTTTACTGTGTTAAGAAAAACATTGATGTAAATTTTCTTGCTCTCATTTTGAATAATTGAAAACAATTTAAATTTCCATTGGGATTTAATTTGTTGTTAAGTCTCATTTTTGTTGCAACTCGATTTGAGTTTAAATTCAGCGTTAAATCGAAGTAGATCACCGCTGTACTGTGTTTGATTTATATATAGGTTAAGAGAAAATGAGATTGAGATGGACTTGTTAGGAGGATAAGTAAAAAATAAAATAAGTAATGAAAAAAAAAGAGGGGAGATAAATGGTATCACAATAGAAGAAATATTAAAAGAGATAGAAAATTGGCCAATTAAGGACGTTTTCGCAAACAACACGTGGAATTAGACAACTTACTCTCGTTAAATGTAAATTTAAATTGTATATAAAATTCTTTCATTTCTTTAATTGTTATAAACAAATAATTGGATAAAACTGACAAATGCTGTATCTTCGAGGTTTAAATGCATTTTTTATACTGGCTTCGTTGTTAAATTGTATAAAGTTAATACTTAATTACGTATGAACATCAAAAAATAAAAATCTTTAATTGTTTAAACAATTTTTGTAAACAAATTTCATTATTAGGTATTTTTATCATAGAACAACATTGGCATTGTTATACACAATTTTTATAAACAAATTCACTTATTACGCAATTCTTGGCATGGCAAATTTTTGTCTGGTCAGAATTCACTTGTTTTCATTTCAAGAATATTTTTATATAATAAATTTCTACTTAGCAACTTTTTTCATTGTTATAAACAAATTTACGAATTTGCCATTTTTGAAGGTCGACTATATTTATTTTCATGTCAAGCATAATAAATTACCTTGGAGCAATTTTTCCATTGTTATAAACAATTTTTATAAAAAAAATAACGCATATGCATTTTTGAAAGTAGAATAGTTTTCTTTTCGCTGGAATCATTCCTTTTTATCTCAAGCATAATATTTTTGCATAATAAATTGTCATTGAACAACATTGACGTTGTTATAAACAATTTTGATTAAAAAATTCACTTACTCGGTATTTTTCAACGTAGAGAATTTTTCATTTCTGGGAATTCATTTCTTTTCATCAGGAATAATAATTTCCATAATAAATTGTCATTTAACAAAAATATTCGTTGTTATAAACAATTGTTATAGAGATTTACGTATTTGACATTTTTGAAGACAGAACATTTTTTTCGGTGGAATCATTTCTTTTCATCTCAAGCATAATATTTCTGCATAATAAATTACCTTGGAGCAATATTTCCATTGTTATAAACAATTTTTATAAATAAATTAACGAATTTGCATTTCTGAAAGCAGAACATTTTTTTCCCCGTGGAATGATTTCTTTTCATCTCCAGAATAATATTTTTGTATAATAAATTGCCATCGAACAACGTAAGCAATGTTATAAACAATTTTCAACAAATCCACTTATTTCGCATTTCTTGGCATAGATAATGTTTCTTTGCTGGGAATTCACTTATTTTCATCTCCATAATATTTTCACATAATAAAATCCCATTTAACAACTTTTTTCATTATTAAAAACAATTTTCGTAAACAAATTTACGAATTTAAAATTTTCGAATGTAGAACATTTTTCTTTTCGCTGAAATTATTCCTTTTAACTCAAGCATAATATTTTTGCATAATAAATTGTCATCGAACAACATTGACAATATTATAAACAATTTTGATTTAAAAATTCACTATCGTGGCACTTTTTAACATAAAAAATTTTTAATTTTTGAGAATTCATTTCTTTTCATCAGGAATAATAATTTCCATAATAAATTGTCATTCAACAAAAATATTCGTTGTTATAAACAATTTTTATAGAGACTTACGTATTTGGCATTTTTGAAGGTAGAACATTTTTTTCGGTGGAATCAATTCTTTTCATTTCAAGCATAATATTTTTGCATAATAAATTACCTTGGAGCAATATTTCCATTGTTAGAAACAATTTTTATAAACAAAGTAACGAATTTGCATTTTTGAAGGTAGAACATTTAGTTAGCATCTGAAGTTTATCATATGTAAAATTATTACTGAGATGGAAAGAAATGAATTCCCAGAACTGAAAAATTTCTAACAAAAGTTAGAAATGCAAAATAAATAAATTTGTTTATAAAAATTGTTTATAAAAATGACAAAGGTTGAATGCCAATTTATTATATAAAAATATTATTCTTTAGATAAGGAGAAATGAAGAAGTTTCTATGTTAAAAATGCCCGAGAAGTCAATTTGTTTATGAAAATTATTTATAACAATCACAATGTTATTCGCAGTGAGCTACAATAATACCAAATAAATGAATTTGCTTATAAAAATTGCCTATAACAATAACAAATGTCACTGAATGGCAATTTATTACGAATCAATATTATGTTTGAAATAAAAACAAATGATTCCATTAAAAAATATTTTCTCCCTTCGAAAATGCCAAATACGTAAATCTCTATTTATAAAAATTGTTTATAACAACTAATATTTTTGTTAAATTACAGTTTATTATGAAAATTATTATTCCTGATGAAAATTGCCAGAAATGAAAAATTTTCTATGTTAAAAAGTGCCAAGATAGTGAATTTTTAAATCAAAATTGTTTTTAACAAGGTCAATGTTGTTCGATGACAATTTATTATGCAAAAATATTATGCTTGAGTTAAAAGGAATGATGCCAACGAAAAGAAAAATGATCTACATTCAAAAATTTCAAATTCGTAAATTTGTTTACGAAAATTGTTTTTAATAATGAAAAAAATTGTTAAATGGGATTTTATTATGTGAAAATATTGTGGAGATGAAAATAAGTGAATTCCCAGCAAAGAAACATTATCTATGCCAAGAAATGCGAAATAAGTGGATTTGTTAAAAATTGTTTATAACATTGCTTATGTTGTTCGATGGCAACTTATTATATAAAAATTTTATGCTGGAGATGAAAAGAAATCATTCCACGGGGAAAAAATGTTCTACATTCAAAAATGAAAATTCGTTAATTTATTTATAAAAATTGTTTATACCAATGAAAATATTGCTCCGTGGTGATTTATTATGCAAAAATATTGTTCTTGAGATAAAAAGAAATGATTCCACCGAAAAGAAAAATGTTTTACCTTCAGAAATGCCAAACTCATAAAGGACCAGGCACAAAATGTACACAAAATAGCTTTCAGTGGCTCAGGAAAGTTTTCTGAAGTGATGTCCATATTCGGAAATGCAATCTAAAATTTTCTGGAGACTCTGATACTTTGAAAATTGTCATTTTTGACATTTGTCCGGAAATTTGTTTTTAAACCACCCCTAGGTCTTATGTGAAATATAGGGCTGGCTCAGAAAGGTTTTCTGAAGTGATGTCAATATTCAAAAATGCAATTAAAAATTTTTTAGGAACCTGGATACTTTGAAAATGGTCATATTTGACATTTATCTGGAAATTCTTTTTGAAACCACCCCTAGGCCTAGTTTGAAAACTGGTAAATAATAAGGGTGCCTCAGAAGAGTTGTCGAATGTGATCCCAATAGTCAGAAATGCAGATAAAATTTTTTTGGAGAATTAGATACTATGAAAATTGTCATTTTTGAAATATCCCTGGAAAATGTTTTTGAAACCACCCCTAGGTCGAATTTGAGAACTTGTGGATAATAGGGGTGCATCAGGAGGGTTGTCGAAAGTGATGCCTATAGTCACAAATGCAATTTGAAATTTTTTGGGGACTTTGATGCTTTGAAAATTGTCATTTTTGACATTTACCGGGAAATTTTTTTTGAAACCACACCTGGGTCTAATTTTAAATCCTGTGGATGATAGGGGTGGCTCAGGAAAGTTTTCTGAAGTGATGCCAATGTTTAAAAATGCCATTTAAAATTTTTTGGGGACCTGGATACTTTGAAAATTGACATGTCTGACATTTATCTGAAAATTCTTTTTGAAACCACCCCTAGGTCTAATTTGAAAACTTGTGGATAATAGGGGTGAATCAGGAAGATTTTCGGAAGTGATGCCTATCGTCATAAATGCAATTTAAAAATTTTTGGGGACTTTGATACTTTGAAAATTCTGATTTTTGACATATCCCTGGAAATT
>JBAGKK010020974.1:0-11470 GCA_037177015.1 Euceroptres primus | reverse complement strand
TCAGGAGAGACTAGCGAACATAGATTTGAATCCGATAAACTCCAGGAACACTCAACAAAAACCCTCAGCTCCCATTTGAAAAGAAAATTATAGATTCACAATGGATGATCGTCGATATTCAAATGAACTTCTGAAGAATATGTGCGAATTCGATGGATCCCAAGATGTAGATTCCTTTGGTGATGACGTGAAAGAAATGATAACAGAGATCTATGATATTAAAGACAATGAGAATACCCGAAAAGCATTATTGAGACAGGCTTTGCAGGGAAAAAAGGCCCGGAAACTCAAAGGAGAAGCCCAACGAGTAGCCATGAGGATCACGCCTCCTCTGACAGTAAAAAATTTGGGGGAGGCACTCAAGCTAGAATTCGTAGTCCAGGGCAAGACTCTATCTCAGTTGACACGAGAACGGGGTATGATGTGCCAAATGTTGAATGAAAAGGCAGAAGCGTTCATAAAAAGATGTCAGGAAATTGACAGGAAGATACAACGAGCAATCGACTACAGTCCAGCGGAATATAAGGATTTGGAAAGAAGAAAGGAAGAAAAGGAACGGGTTGACGAATTTATTGAATGCCTTAGAACGGAAATTAAACACACAGTAGTTAACAAACACCCCATTAGAATTAATGATGCCTATCAAATTGCATTACAAGAAGCAAGAAATTATTTAGAAAAAGAAAGAGAAAAGTATCGGCAAAGCCACCAATTCAATTAAAAAAAGAACCCCCTTTAGCGATCCAGACCGAACACACCGTTCCGCCAACAGTTGTCCAACAAAAGTTTAGATAAGGATGCACCCACCACTTCACAAGCTCAGGCAATCCAATGCAAATTCTGCAAGAAGATCGGTCACACAGAAGAAAAATGTTATTCCAAGCAGAATTTACAGAAACGAGAAAGTTTTCAAAAAACCAACACAAACAACAAAGACCCTCCACGACGAATGTAGCCACTGGAGGAGGCATCATTGGACGAACCAGAAGATGTCTATCAAATAGAGGCGGATCAACAAGAATTTACCTTCAAGGACGAGGACATCCCTTTGTCCGATTACAATTGGGAGGATACAGAATGCGAAGAGGACTATTGGTAGATTCTGGAAGCCCAGAATCATTTATCAAAACTTGTTGTTTAATAAAGGAACTATGCCAGCCAGAAAGGATCCCAGATGATAAGCGAAGAAGTTTTGAAATCGTGGACGGCTTACACAAAGTTCTTTGTGCATGCATTTTAACCTCCAATCAAACGCAGCATAAATTCCATGTAGTAAAGGACAACTTGCCAATAGAATTCGATGGAATCCTCGGTAGGGACTGGTTGATCGCTCATCAGGCAAAGATCAACTTTATAACAGATTCTTTGGATTTACCCAATATCACTATTCCACTCCAGGGTTAATACAATCCTGTCATCTTTCACGTCAGACCCTCGTGTAAGGATGCTGAAATACAGTTACCCAAGGGTAAATTTCTGATCGGAGGGAAAGGAATTCTTCCGGGAATATATAATAGTGATGGTGAAAATAAAACAAGAATCCTGACAGTCAATGTGAACGGTGAGAACCAAAAATTGGAAATAAAAAGGAAGGACATACACGTGGAACGTCTTTTAGACCCTAAAACAAACCAGTATTTATACAAGGGTAAAATGGCGAACCCTACTAAAAAGGATAGATTGATTTCTAAGATTCTGAATAATCAGATTAAGCAAGAAGAAAGAAAGAGCTACTTAAAAATTTGGTACAACTCGAATGAAACTCTACCTATATTCTTCCTAAGACGCAACGAGATCAATAACAGAAGAATCTCAGAAATTTTATCGAAAAGCACACTAGACCACCTACATACTAAACTACAGGAAGAAATGAGAAGAATGTTGATTGAATTCAACGATATTTTTCACCTGAGCGGCGACCTAATGCCGGAAGTGTCAGATGTTGAACACCACATTAAACTCAAAACGGACAAACCAATCAACACACCTTTGTACCGACATCCCATATTATTTCAGCCAGAAATCGAACGACAAATCTAAGAATATGAGGATAAGGGTTTGATACGTCCCTCGTTCTCGCCATATCAAGCGAATGTGTGGCTAGTAAAGAAGAAATTGGACAGCAGCGGCAAGCGAAATTGGAGACTGGTCATGGGCTTCAGAAAATTAAATGAATTTACCGAGCAAGACAATTACCCGCTACCATCCACTGAAGAAATCCTCTGCATGTTGGGAACCGCAAAGTTTATGCCTTGCTTTGACATGGCCAATTGCTTCAACCAAGTGGCTGTAGCGCAAGAAGACATATACAAAACAGTGTTTTCAACCCACAAAGGTCACTGGGAGTAGGTCAAGATGCCCATGGGTTTGATAAATGCACCAGCAACATATCAACGTATCGTTAATTTCAAACTACAATGATTAATTGGGAATATTTGTTTCATCTATTTAGATGACCTGATAGTGATCGGTAAAACCAAACAAGAACATTTAAAGAACCCCAGAACCGTCTTTGAAAGACTTCGTGAAACGAAACTCGTCCCCCAACCAGACAAATGCAAATATCTGGAGAAAGAATTAGAGTATCTTGGCCATTCAGTGGGACCGGAAGGCATTAAGCCACTGAAGAAGAATGTGGAAAAAGTTTTAGAGTTCAATCGACCAAAGAATGTGAAAGAAATTGAACGATTTATGGGCCTTGCCTCCTATTATAGGAAGTTTATTAAAAATTTTGCAAAAATAGCTCATCCTCTCAATCAATTAAAATCAAAGAACATAGAGTTTAAGTGGAACGACGAATGTGAAGCAGCCTTCGACAAATTAAAAACACTCCTCACCACTTATCCCATTCTGAAACATCCGGATCTAACAAAACCTTTTATCATCTGCACTGACGCCTCCAATGAGGGACTAGGAATTATACTCTCCCAGTTAGATGATCAGGGTAAGGAACACCCAATTAGTTATGCCAGCAGGAGTTTAAATCCCGCAGAAAAAAACTACTCTACCACAGAAAAGGAATTGCTGGCAATCGTCTGGGGCATCAAACAATACAGACACTTGCTGTTCGGTCAGAAGTTTAAGGTTTACACAGATCATCAGCCTCTCAAAGGTCTGCTAACTGCTAGGCATGATAATATGTCCTCTCGACTTTTTAGACTGACACAGAAGTTAACGGACTATAGCCTCGAGATAATCTACAAACCTGGTAAGAAAAATGCAAATGCTGACGCCCTAAGCAGAGCTTTCCCAGTTGAAGAACCCAGCACCTCACAGGCGGATAGCCCCCTCAGCGATATCGACCTTACGGGAAATCTAGATAAATTAATGGAAAATGCAGGGATCACCCCAACAAATCTAGAGGAAATACTCCTAGACTTGGAAACTGCAATAGCATCACCATCTGGGCAACCACCTTCATCAGGAGAAAAGAAACTATCCTCTACAGGCTCAGATGAAAAGGAGTACGAGATTGAGGAAGTTCCACACAGCATTAAGACCACCAGGATCATATTAAAAGAAATTCCGGACGAGAAAGTGATAAAACGTGTCCAACCTCAGAACGAATATGTGACTGACGATCTTGACAGGCTAAAAACATTTCATCCTGGCAAAATTCGCATAGCCGTGGACACTGGACTTTTCCATCAACGACTACGAAATTTAAAAGTGCCTGAATACTATTTCAAGAAAACAGCAAAACCTGACCTAACTCTCAACGGGGCGATTTGTCGATCTCCCGATGACCTCCTCAAATTAGTAAGGATTATTTGGGAGGATGAACGCACGGAAATATCGCGAGTTATTGAAATTACCCATTGGTTAAGTGAAGATGAATTTAGACTTGCGTCCAACTTTATCTATCTAACGTTGCGGATGCTCAAGCTAGAACAGCACTATCTCTTGAAGACCATGTATCCACGAATTGTTGAGAAAGTCCAGATGCACCACAACATCATTGCAAGGAGCCATGAAAAAGGACACTGGGCAGCGAACAAAACTCTAAGAGCAATACAACAACAACATGTCTGGCCATACATGCTTAAGCAAATACAGGATTACATTCAGAGCTGCCCGGTTTGCGCGATTAAGAACAACGAACGTCGAATAAAAGCAGATGCAGTAATTATCGATGCGGCAAGATATCCTTTCGAGATCCTGAATACAGATAAGTTCACTTTTGAGAATAGAGATTTTTTGGCAATAGAGGATAGCCTAACAAGGTATCTTTGGACTATACCTATAAAAAATAGGAAAGTACATGAAATCCTATATGAGTTCCTCCATACGGTCCCAACACCAAAAAAGATGATTTCGGATAAAGATAAAATATTCGAAAATAAGGAAATACATAAAACTTTGCTAAATATGGGAATACAATAAATTAAAATTTCGGCATACCATCCCGAAAGAGGATCTACTCGAACGTAGACAAGAGAAAAATCGCGCTCAACTATAAGACGCAAGAGAGAATATTCAGAGGGCAAAAGTGGTCAATCAGCAAAAAATAGTAAGAACAGGAAAAGAACATAATTATCAAATTGGAGATTTAGTGCTAGCTCAAGCAGTAAATAAAGGGAAAATCGCTTGGACGGAACCTTTAGCAATTTTAATAATTAATAAAGGAACAAAAACAGTAACCCTTTTTAGACAAGGGAAAAAACACTTAAGACACTTCAATCAGATAAAACCTTACCGAGCGACTGATCAGTAAATTCTTTCAGGTATGCAGCACAGATGGAATTTTTCGGATAGACAAAATCGACAGCCCAATCATCAAAGAAGAACTATTTAAAGCGCGCATGTATCATGAAACATGGAACACCGTTTACTTCTTAAACCTAACAGAAATGGGACAAGATGTTCTTCAGTTGGCAAATTACATTCGGGAGATAAGAAAAGTCTACAAGGTGTATTTGGAATGTAATATGAAGAAAAGAATTGAGGCTATGCAAACGCGAATAGGAAATCTAGCAAAACAATATCAGGACATCGAATCGATCTCTCATTATAGGCAGAAACGTGGACTGTTCAACTTTATTGGTAGTGCAACAAAGTATTTATGCGGGACAATGAACGCTGATGATGCAGAACACATTAACCATGATATAGATGAGGTCTACAAAAAATCTCGGGGTATTGTAGTTTTAATAAGGAATCAAACTAGCCTCTTACAAACCACTATATCCAAACTCGAGGAAATTAAACATCAGCAAAAATCTGATTTGACAAAATTAGAAAATTCAGCAACAAAGTTAACCAACGCTATGAATGCCCTAATTTTCAATAATCAAGTATTAAATTCTCTATTTACTATTGAAATTTATCTGGAAGAAACTTCGCGTATTTTGCAAAATGTCGGAACGGCCATCGCCGAAGCGAAAAATGGAGTCTTCTCACCTGAATTAATTTCCCCCGCGGACTTTATGAAATCTCTATCCTCTATACAAACCAACATATTGAAAGAAATCTCCTATCCAATGACGGAGAACAATTACTTTTTATACCTAAGGATTAGCACTATCGACGTTGCATTGATAAAAAGCAAATTAATACATAAGATCCACACTCCAATTCCCGACGTAACAGTGTACAAAGTAGCACAATATACTGCGATGCCACAGCACGGTCTAATGAACTCATATATTTTTTAAGTTCTGAACAACAAACCTATTGCGTTGTCACACGACAAACTCTCATACACTTCCATCGATGAACATTACTGCGCCAAGGCCGGTGAAATGTAATTCTGCAAATCAATCGAACCTATTAGAAGAATACATCTAGCTATCACATGTATAGGCTGGTTACTATCTCAGAAAGGAAAGGCCTGCGACAAGAGATATTTTACAATGACTTCTAATTTCATTCACAGTTTCGAAAATGGGTATCAATGGTATATCTTACCATACAATAATATAAAAATAACTATTCAATGCCCACAGGAGGAAGAAATCACTCAAACAATTTACGACGCCTCTATACTAACGCTAGAGGACCACTGCACAATCTAGAAATGGCTCAACAGGACTATGAAGCCTTTTTATCAAATCAACGGACTTATTCTTGGTGGACTCTTGGCACCACCTGGTCAGAACGACTTGGCTATACAAGCCTAGTTATGCTGGTCTTCGGTTTATTCTGGAAATGTGGTCTCGGACGATTGGTCCAGGCCATCCTATTTTTGACGCCGTGTGGTAAGGTCATCTATAAGAATAAAGGTAACACCATCATATTGCACGGCACCTCTACACCACTTAGTCATGTTGTATACAATACTGCTAGGACCCCTTTAGTCAAAATCAACAGTGAGGACACCTTTTAATCAACGAGGGGGAGCTGTGATATGGTCAACAAACTACGTCATCACTGACTCATCACGATAGTATAAAACCCGACTGGCCTCCTGGCTCGGGGCTCACTTAAACTGTAACCTTTGAAGCAGAAACTCTGCTCGAATAAAGACTGTACTTAATAATATAATCCAAGTATTCCAAACCTGTAAACTTTTCTCAGGGATATTAATTTCTATTTTTTAAAAAACCATATTGAGAAATTATCTGGATCACAATTTTCTGGCCCACTGTGCGTCGGGTCATGTTTCAAATATCGAGGAACGTGCATACATTAAAATCGAAGCATATCGTGGGAAAACAG
Organism: Euceroptres primus; assembly: GCA_037177015.1. NCBI lineage: Eukaryota > Metazoa > Arthropoda > Insecta > Hymenoptera > Figitidae > Euceroptres > Euceroptres primus. Next base: position 4,813 of record JBAGKK010020974.1, on the reverse strand, counting down.
TGGCTGAAATTTATTCTGCGAGGACAGAAGCTTGCGGTAGTGATACTGTAGATCGGAGTACTGTGCAGCGTTGGCGTGATCGGTTTTTAAGAGGTAGACAAAGCGTTGAAGATGACCCACGCGCAGGAAGACCGTCTATCGGTATGACGAACGATAAAGAGGGTATCATTGCCAGAGACAGGGTGCCGCAAGGTACAAGTGTTACCTCTGAATATTATGAAAAATTTTTACAAAAAGTTCTCAGGCCGAAGATTCGAAAAGTGCGTCCTGGAAAACTGACCAGTGGCATGTCCATCTTGCATGATAACGCGGGTCGTCATATAGCTGCCGCAGTCCGAGCCTTGCTGATCGATTATGGATGAGAAACGCTTCGACATGAAGCGTATAGTCCAGATATGAGTCCTCCTGATTTCGACCTGTTCTCAAAATTGAAAGAGCCAATGAGGGGTATTCGCTTTCACGATTTAGACGAGCTATCAGCAGTCGTGTCCCAATGCATTCGCCACCTTAACAAAGAAAAATTGTTGAAAGGGATCGAAGCTCTCCCGAAACGTTGGGAAGCATGCATTGCAAAGTAGAGGGATTATATTGAAGACCTGTAAAGCTGAAATCTATTTTTGAAATATATTTTCTAAATACGATTCACCTGTGCATTACTTTTGGGACAACCCTCGTATAAAGTTTGAGGGATTATGAGGGATCACCAACTTGCTTTATAATCTCCTGCAAAAGTGCACAAATAGTGTGTATGAAAAATAAAACATGGATAAGGGGCTGTTCATAAACCTCGTGATGTTTTTTGCTATAGTTTGGTATGCTCGTGTCTCTCTCCACCCCACTGGACTGAGAAAGATGCGCGTATACCAAACTATAGCAAAAAACATCACGAGGTTTATAAACGGCCCCCAAGTGGACTTTAAATAAAGAGCTGCCCTTATGAAAATAAATACCAGATTGAGACCACGTATATATAGGTATACACAGCAAGTATAAGATCTGGTCTAAAAGAGGGGCAGTCATTAATTGCTCCTCAGCCCAAATGTTCCCCTTCCAGTGTGCACACGACACCACCCCTCACGCATCCCAACGCAGTTTGGGATTGGGTTCCTGTTGAGATAATCCCTTTGTCTTTTACTTTGCCTAAGACCATCGCAATAAAATTAATTTGTACAAATAAAAACTTCAAAATTTTAGCAATTAGAATTTGTATTTGTATTGGTAGGAGCGGGAATCAGCGAGTTCCCCCCCCCCCTGGCGCTCAGACTTAGAAGTCCATTATGCCACACCCGTGTAAATTACTCGAAAATGACCGGCGACCAGCGTGCTATAGTCAGTGTAGTGAAATAGATCCTAATTTCTGCAGCTAGTCTATGGATCTATATCTTTCTCATTTTATCCTTCTTCCGCAATAAACTTTCTCACTCAGATAACATTTAAACTTTTAAGGACCTACACTGCCTACCCCCACAGTCCTACACTACACCCTACACTGTACATATATCTATTACAAGCATGGTTCACAAATGACTATTAATTTTTCAATTTTGAAATTAGCGCTTTAAAAGTTTAAAATTCATATTCAGCGGATTGTGACGATTCCAGATATATAAAATTTGCCATGAAAAGTTTCAAATTAGAATAAATTTAACACAGTATTCAAAAATAATATTGTTAAAAGAATGAAAGTAATATTAGCAATAGTATTTTCCTTATGTTACTTTCAAGTCTATTATAATAAATATTTTTATAAAATGTAAAACCAGTCTTTTTTCATGTATCTCGTAAACCGCTAGAGATACGCAAAAGTGAAAAACATTTTTGGATTCACCATCATTGGAATATACTGTATACATAATAAAGATGAAATATAAAAACGTGAATGCCGATAAAAATAAATATAATGTTGATATGAATAAACAAATAATTTTAAGCATTGTAAAATAGATTGGCATCCTTCGGTTTTATGACGTCAGGGCCCACCGGCAGGACTCAATGCTGATTTTACCTGTACAGGTCAAAATTTTCGTGTTCTCCGGGCGACCTTAATACACCACTTTGAGATCACTTTTAGGGTCGATCATCAATTATTATTATTGTTCTTCAGATACCTGTGTACTGTTCCCCTTCCAGTGTGCACACGACACTACCCCTCACGCGCCTCGATGCAGCTTGGAGTTCGGTTCTTGCTGAGATAGTCCCTTTGTTTTTTGCTTTGCCTAAGGCCATCGCAATAAAATTAATTTGTGCAAATAAAAACTTCAATATTTTGGCGATTAGAAACTTGAGAGTTAAAATTTCAGAATCAGTGCACCTTCACGATTACAAATATCTAACAAATTTTCCTAAATATTAAAATAAATTAAAAGTTAAATAAGCCAAATTAAAATAAGTCTTATTTAGTAATCGATAAATTGAAATGTTTATAATCGTAAAAATCTGTAGAATCTACAGTTTTAACTCGCAAAACACGAATTACAAAATGAAATAAATTTTTACATTGAACATTTTAATCCTCATTAATAAAAAAACAAATAATATAAATTTTATTTTCGGATCCCCATGAATCTACGTAAAAAATAATAAAAATTTATTTTTAGAGTCCACAGAACCACCTGTCATTAATCTACAAGCGTGATTTTAAGAAAGAAAGAAATAAGTTTACACTGCTCCACCGCTTTATTTACCCCCAGTATACGAGTTCCAGGAATTCTCGCCGATAGTGAGGGGTCCAAGGGGACGAGAAAGCTGAGTTCGGAGCTCAGCGGAGTTTCGCAAATACCGTAGCCACAAAGCGGGCAGTATCCTAAGCGGATAATTTCGTCAGTTCGCTTAAGTTTGTTTTCAGTGTTTTGGTTATGCGTTATACATAATAATTAATACATAATAACTAAATAAAACTTAAAATTAAAGTAAAAGTTAAATTAAACTTATATTTAAAAAATATTTTTCACTCGTGACAAAAATCAAACAGAAATAGTTCATACGGCCCTGACTTGTTTACGTTGAGAGACCTTCAATTTTATTCGAAGGCCATTCAGGCCATCCCGGAAACCTGCACTAAACCAGGGAAGCAGTGTATTTTCAGACACTTGCGATCATGTATTTCCAGGTATTTTAAAAAATGTACGGGTTTATTATCCGGCTTTTTTGAATTTGGACTTTTTCACTGCAGTCATATATTTTTTCCTTTGTTTAATTAAAAAAACACTCACCCCTCCCCCTCTACAATAGTGGGAAGTGGTGTGTCTTCGTCTCGTTCTAATTCCCTTTCTCCCTTTAATAGTGCTACAAATAGACACTGAAAAACAAAAGGAGTAGCCATTACGTAATATATAATTGATCTAGTCGTCAAAAAAAAGCTGGACGAATAGACACTTCGTAATAAAGATTTAATAATATATAACATTTATTTTTAGTTCCTACAGGAGTATTAGCACTACTCATAACTCTATGGGGATGATGTTATATTAAAAATTATAAAGATTTATTTTTAGCTCCCATGGAACAGTGAATCTACAAAGGTGATCTTAATAAATAAATTAATTTATTTATTTTCAAAAGAATAGAATTTAAGACCCTTTCATGTTTCATATATAAAAGTAAAAAATGTCACACAAAATTACCCATAATGAAACAATAGTAAATATAGTTGCGAAAGATGTCATAGCAAGTGTTGGCACAAAATAACTCACATCTATTCATACTAACGGTTCTTGGACAGAATGAAATGTCCAAAGTAAAAATTTATTCCATTTTGAAATTCGTGATTTGCGAGTTAAAACTGGAGAATCTACGGATTTTTACGATTATAAACATCTCAAATTTTTCATTAAAAAGTTAAAAGTTTAAATATTTTAAACATTTCAATTTATCGATTACTAAACAAGACTTGTTTTATTTGGCATATTTAGGAAAAATTTTAGATATTTGTAATCTTGAAAATGCACTGATTCTAAAATTTTATCTCTCAAATTTCTAATTGCCAAAAGAGTCCTGGTGAATCAGGCGATAGCGCGTCAGGCTTCCGAGATTCCGAGATTCTCTGTGTGGATACCAATGGAAATTTTTCTATTTACTTCAAACCGGGGCTCTGGTGGTTCGGAACCCACCTTAAACTGTAGGTCCCCTCAAAAGGTCGAGGGGACTATTGCTTGGGAATCACTGGTCGACTTTGAGAGGCTCCGAAAAGAATCAGCGATTTCCGTGCGAAGAGGCTCCATGTCTAAAAGTACTGCACATATAAACTGAGTGGTGCAAACCAAAATGGGACCAAAGATGGTCTTTTCCTGGTCTGAAAGTGGTATTTACTTGGTATATATTTTCACAAGGGTGAATTCGCATGATGATGAGCGGCATGAAAATTTGGAAGGTAAGTTTAAAACTTATTTCTACATTATGAGTTACTGTATTCGCAGTTGATAATAATATATCTTGGATAATAAATAATAATAAAATAAGAAATTAATAATTCCGGACTTTAGATATATATAATAAAAATTTATAGTTTTTACCAAGTTTAGTCACTGGAAATTCCTAATCACAAGAATAATCAGGGTGTCTACTCAAATCCTGAAAAAAATTCCCTGAGATATTCGCAATTAATTTTTTTTTTTAAATGTAACATTAAACATTTAAAATTTGAAACTTTTGAAATTTTTTTTCCCCCTCTCGTTAGACAATCTCACGAGAAAGAATAGTTGTTTCAGCATTTTTTTGCTCCGACATATATTTATTGGACAAAATCAAATAACATGTAAAATAAGTGACAAAAAATACTTTTATCAATAACCAAAAAAGTATTTTATGAATGATA
>JBAGKK010020963.1:0-11470 GCA_037177015.1 Euceroptres primus | reverse complement strand
CATTTTTTATAAATGTCAAAAGAGAATCATTGAATAAGTCAGTATGTTTATATTTCTTCAGTAGAAGATTAAAATGTGTAGGTAATGAGAAGGCAGGAGAATTCATTTCCCAGTTAGAGTTTGGCATCGGAAGATAAAACAATGGTTGCCCTCCTTGGATAGTCGCTCTAGTTTCGCGACCAGGTGCATTTAATGGCATCAACGAGAGGATGTATGGACACTCGATTAGATTATGTACTACCTTGAATAAAAATAATAAAGATGCAAATATTCGTCGTTTCTCCAGTGTCCACACATCAAATCTCCGTACCAGCTGCTCATAGTCTGAACCCGGTGGCGGATAGTGACCGCTCCGCTTGTATTCTAAGAATTTAAGGAATCTCTTTTGACATTTTTCGATCGCAGTCACATATTTTTGATAATGTGGAGACCATACAATGGAAGCATATTCAAGCTTCGATCGTACCAATGAATTGAATAAAATTTGAAGCGGTTTGATAGACTTGAAGTTCTTGCATGTACGTAGGATAAAACCTAGAATTTTATTAGCGCTGGAGATCAAATTATTTATGTGGGGTATAAATGTAAGGCCTGCGTCAAATCTTATACCCAGATCTGGAATTATAGATACCCTTTCTAGTATTTCTCCACCAATCTCGTAATCATATCTTATGAAATCATTTTTTCTTGTGAATGTTATGATTTTACATTTCGCTATATTGAGATCAAATGAGTTATCAACACACCAGAGTTGAAAATGCTCAAGGTTTTTTTGCAAAAGTTCACAGTCTTCAGTAGTAGATATGGGCAAGAAGATCTTGGTATCATCTGCATATAGTAGATAGGAGATCATTGCGTCAAACACTGTCCCCACGTCGTTAAAATAGATTGCAAATAGTAAAGGCCCTAAATTGGAACCTTGCGGTACGCCAGATGAGGGGAAAAACGGTGCTGAGTTATGTCCTCCATAATGAACGAAATTCTTCCTATTTAAAATGTAAGACTGCATAAGTGCAATGATATTATCAGGTATATCCAGTTTCTGTAATTTTGAAAGTAGTATCCCATGATCAACAAGGTCGAATGCCTTAGAAAGATCAGTATATATTACATCCACCTGACCAAATTGATTGAGCTTTGAACAGATAATCTGAAGAAAAGTGATAAGATTTGTTACGGTGGATTTTTTTGGTAGGAAACCATGCTGGGCAGAGGATACAACTGGCTTAAAGGCCCCCCAAATAATGTCGTACAGACAAATTTCAAAGACTTTAGACGAATTATTTAAAATAGAAATAGGCCTGTAGTTAAGAATATCAGCTCTGTCCCCTTTTTTATAAACCGGACATACCCTTGTGATCTTCCATTGTGTTGGAAATTTCCGCGTAGAGATTGCTAGGTTAAATATAATGGTATAAGGAACTACTAGGGCAGACGCACAGTCTTTTAAGATATAGCACGGTATGAGGTCAGGGCCTGCTGTCTTTTTAGAGGGAAGGGACTTAATTGCTTTTATTATATCAGTGGGGGATATCTGAGTTACATCCCCAAAAAGATGCATATTGGACTCGGGACATGAGTTAGGGACGATTGGATTCTTAGGGATATTGTACACACCACCAAAAAAGTCTGCATAGGCATCAACAATACTAGTTTGTGACTCAAGTTGCTGTCCTTTATAGTGCATAATTCCAGGTATTTATGGTAAATTACCGCAAGTTTTTTAATTGAACTTCAGGGCCAGGTCAACTTATGTGACTTACCGTAAAATACCGAAAATTGCTGGCAATTTTTTAATCAAACTTTCGGGCCCTGTTGGATTTTCGGACTTTTCCATAATTTCCAGTAAATTTCTTGGCAATTAATGGTAAAGTACAATAAATGGCCGAAAATTTCCGGAAATTTTGAAATGGAACTTTCGTTCCAGGACGGGGATGCGGACTTTCCTAAAATTTTCATGAACTTTTCCGGCAATTGACGATAACTTACCATAAATTACCGAAAATTGCCATAAATTCTCTAAAATTGCCATGAATTATTGAAAATTACCGTAAATTACTATACGTTACCGAAAATTACCTTAGGTTTCCGGAAATTTTTTAATCGGACTTTAATTAATTTATGTGACTTACCATAAATTACCGAAAATTGCTGGAAATTTTTTTAATCAAACTTTCGGGCCATATTGGTTTTTCGTACTTTCCCAAAACTTCCGATAAATTTCTCGGTAATCAATGGTAAGTTACCATAAATTACCGAAAATTTCCGGAAATTTTGAAATAAAACTCTTGTGTCAGGTCGGGTATTCGGATTTTCCGAAAATTTCCGGTAACTTTCCCGGAAATTGATGATAACTTACCATGAATTACCGAAAATTACCATAAATTCCCTAAAATTTCCATAAATTGCTGAAAAATAACATGAATTACCGAAAATTACTATAAATTTCCGGAAATTTTTTAATTGAACTTAAATCGAACTTTAATTAATTTATCTGACTTACCATAAATTACCGACACTTGCTGGAAATTTATTAATGGAACTTTTCTGCCGCGTTAGGTTTTCGGATTTTCTCAAAATTTCCGGTAAATTTCTCGGTGATTAATGGTAAGTTACCATAAATTATCGAAAATTTCCGGAAATTTTAAAATAAAACTTTTGTGCCAGGTCGGGTATTCGGATTTTCCGAAAATTTCCGGTAACTTTCCTGGAAATTGATCATAACTTACCATTAATTACCGGAAATTACCATAAATTCCCGAAAATTTCCATAAATTGCTGAAAATTGCCACGAGTTACCGAAAATTACCATAAATTTCTGGAAAGTTTTGAGTTGAACTTTAATTAATTTATGTGTTAATTAATTTATAAATTACCGACAATTTCTGGAATTTCTTTAAATCAAACTTTTGATCCGCGTTGGTTTTCAGACTTAACCAAAATTTCTCGGTAATTAATGGTAAATTACCGAAAATTTCTAGAAATTTTGAAATTTAACTTTCCGCCAGTTCGGGTATGCGGACTTTCTTAAAATTTTATGTAACTTTCTCTTGAAATTGACGATAACTAATCATGAGTTACCGAAAATTATCATAAATTCCCTACAATTTCCATAAATTGCTGAAAATTGCCACGAGTTACCGAAAATTACCCTAAATTTGCGGAATTTTTTTAATTGAACTTAACTCAAACTTTAATTAATTTATGTGACTTACCAAAAATTACCGACAATTTCTGGAAATTCTTTAAATAAAACTTTTGAGCCACGTTGGCTTTTCGGACTTTTCCAAAATTGCCGGTAAATTTCTCGATAATTAATAGTAAATTATCGAAAATTTCAGGAAATTTTGAAATGTAACTTTCGTGCCAGGTCGGGTATGCGGACTTTTCTAAAATTTTGTGCAACTTTCTCTGAAATTGACGATAGCTTACCATGAATTACCGAAAATTGTCATAAATTTCCTTAAATTTCTATAAATTTCTGAAAATTACCGTAAGCTACCGAACTTTGCCATAAATTTCCGTAAATTTTTTAATGGAATTTAGATTGAACTTTAATTAAGTTATGTGAATTACCGAAAATTGCTGAAAATTTGTTTAATCAAACTTTCGGGCCTCAGGGTTCTTAGACTTTCCCAAAATTTCCGGAAATTTTGAAATGGAACTTTCGTGCCAGGTCGGGTATTTGGACTTTCCTAAAATTTTCGGTAGCTTCCCCGGCAATTGATGATTTACCAAAAATTACTGAAAATTACCAAAAATTATAGAAAATTACCAAAAATTACTGAAAATTACCATAAGTTACCAAATATTACCATAAATTGCCATAAATTACTAAAAATTACCATAAGTTACCGAAAATTACTATAAATTTCTAGAAATTTTTAAATCTAACATAAATCGAACTTAAATTAATTTATGTAACTTACCATAAATTACCAAAAATTTCTGAAAACTTTTTTAATCAAACTTTTGAGCCGCATTTGGTTTTCAGACTTTCTCAAAATTTCCGGTAAATTTCTCGATAATTAATGGTAAATTTCCATAAATCACCAAGAATTTCCAGCAATTTTGAAATGGAACTTTTGTGCCAGGTCGGGTATTTGGAATTTCCAAAAATTTTCAGTAACTTCCCCGGCGGTTGGAGGTAATTTATCATAAGTTACTGAAAATAACTATAAATTTCCTAAAATTGCCATAAATTACTGAAAATTCCATAAATTTTCTAAAATTCCCATAAATTACTATAAATTACCATAAGCTACCGAAAATTACCATAAATTGCCGAAAATTTTTTAATCGAACTTTCGATTTTACTTTATTTTCAATTGACGTTGGGGTCACTTTGCACATCGCTACCATTTAGTATTTTTATTAACGTTTTGAAAAATTGTGGATTTGTTTAGATTCCTTTTCCTGGGCTGACTTGTACGCTGAGTAATTTTGGTTCTGTCTTTTGTTTGGCCGGCTTCCTTCACGTGTTCATTCAATTCTGTAAAGTCTTTGAATCCGGTGGGGTTGGAAAGAACGGTTCCACCATTGCAGTAAGTCGCAAAAAATTTGGTCAAAAACAAAATCTCGACTGTACAATTTTTTCACTGTGATTTGACAATTTTATTATTATGTAATTTCTCCGTATTACAATTTTGTACTATTTTTGATCCACCTTTTTTTTTAAGTTTTTTTTTTCTCCTCAAAATCAACCGGAATTCTGATGAACCTTGTTTTTATTATTTTTTTTCTTCAAAAATTGGATTGTTTTTGGTGGAACTTATTATAACAGTCGATTTGCGTTATCGATTTTTCGAAAAGTATTTTGTTTGTGTCACTCTGGCAAGGATTTGCTTACTATTGTATTATTCTTATTTTTTTTCTGATCTCGATTTTTGCTCGTGCATGTCGCACACAATCTCGGGGATATCTAAAGTGCATCTTTAATTCTGGTCTTTATTGATTCTACTCTTAACATTTCTGGAGGGATTTTGAGTCTCAATGTTAAAAAATCATTTCTATATCTAAATGTTGCAGAATGAATGCTGCTTGAAAAATCAATGTAACCTTACTGACAAAATGAAGCGACAAAGTTTTTTAATAAAAAAAATTAACATTCTTGGATATTGTTCCGATTCGGGGGCTTTATAATTTTTTCTAGCTCTTAAAACTCAAACGCTTTCGATTTTTAGTCGCTTTTTAACTCGGTGGCTTTTAGAATATATTTTACAAATTTTTGAACAAAAATTTTTATTAAATTTTAAGGATATTTAATTTTAACTGTTTTAAAATTTGCAAGGGTTTTAGGTTTGTTTTAAACTTATAATGTTTTAAATTTTGAACGCTCTCAAATTCGAGGGTGTTCAAAATTAAAACTTGCTATTTTTTTTTCTTAAATTGAAACGTGAATTTTTAAACTGCAATTAATTTTTTGATTGCAATTAATTTTTGGATTGCCATTAATTTTTTGATTGCAATTAATTTTTTGATTGCAATTAATTTTTTGATTGCAATTAATTTTTAGATTGCAATTAATTTTTTGATTGCTATTAATTTTTTGATTGCAATTAATTTTTTACTGTAATTAATTAATTTAACGGTTTAAAAATTGAAGGACTTGAAATTTAAAAACTTGATTTTAAACAATTTTAAATTTACGATTTTATTGAAAGAATTTTAGAATTTTTTTTAAAGAATAAAACTTTAAACAATTATTTGTACAAATTCTTGGTTCGTTTCTTCTTTTGCCAAGCAGGGATAAGCCTGATTAACTTTAAACTTTACAAATCCACTTACTACTTTGCTATTTTTTTAAGCGAATAACCTTGACAATTACCAGCTAGCAGGCATGATTTTAACAGTGACGGGAGAATATATCAGCAAAAATCACGTGAAGCTTTGAATGCAAGTAATCTTGGTATCACATTGAAATGACTTGATTTTTGTTAAATATTTGGTGAATAACTCAAAAGACACTAATACAATTTTTTACATGATCGATTTTATGAGGATCGAATTTTTTTAACGTGATGTGAAGCAAAAGTGAAAAGGGTGCTGCTTTTTTGTCTTTTTTTTATTGTAGAAGACTTTGGGAAAAATTATTTTTTGGGAAAGATTTTTGGAATAATAAATTGTAAATAACATTTAATTATGAGTATTATGAGTTCAAGTATTAAAACATCACAAAATTATTTTCAAGTTTGTTTAAATTTACGCTATACGCTAGAATAAAAATCTACAAAAATACAACTTTGGGGTAAATTTCCGTAAATTTCCCTCCCGATGTTAACATTCTCATATAATCTTGAATGCTTATTTGAGATTCATACTAACATTCACGTTCTCCAGTCTCATTGTTCTTATTAGGATAGAAAATAGGAAAATGATTGATTTAAAAAATCACTCGCATGCCTACAGAGGAAAAATAATTGTATCTACAAAATTATGTATATACAGCGAAAAAGGACGCACAGTGGTGCAAATCAGGAATTTACTAACAAAAAGATCTGCAGTCTTTAGTTTTCATGGGATTTGCAAATTTCTTTTTTTAATTTGAGGAAAATTAAATTTTAAGGTATTCTACGGAGCTTGATTTTGTTTATATTTATTTTTTTATTTATATTTAATTGTATATTTATATAAATTATTATAAATAATTATTTATAAATAAATATAAATAATAATTTTAAATTTATATAAATTATTATTTATATTTATGCAAATAAATATAAATGATTATTTATATTTATTTACATTTATTTAATGCAAAGTGTGGAAAAAAATCAATTTTACAGATTTATTTTTTTTCTCTTTGGGAAAGACTGACAATAAATATAAATAATAATTGTACATTTATATAAATAATTATAAATAATTATTTATATTTATGTAAATAAATATAAATGATTATTTATATTTATTTACATTTATTCAATGTAAAGAGTGAAAAAAGCAATTTTGCAGATTTGTTTTTTTTCTCTTTGGGAAAGACTGACAATTATTATAAAATATTTTAAATCCATGCAGGGGCACTTTTAGAACACGAAGAATTTGCATAATTACCAAATTAATTGTTATAAACAAATTAAGTGAACAAATTTACAACTGAGTGGTTTTATGAGAGAATAAATTTTTCTTTGGCTAAGACTACTATAATTTATCTCTATTGCAATAGAAAATTGTGAAAATTGATGAAAAGTATAAAATTATTGTTATAAACAATTATTATAAAACTTAAAATTCGCTATTTTCTACAAATTTGACTCGTTATTTTGAGTATAATTCATTTATATGGTTCTAAAAGTTATTCCTAATCATAAATGTTTGTCAAAATGTGATGAATATAATTTTTATAAACAAATTGGATAAACAAAAGCAATGGTTTTGTATTTTCACGTAGAATTTTCGTTCTTTTTTTCACTAATGACTTAAAATGCATTTTAGAGAATGCTCAACTGTAAAACAGTATTGACTATTAACAATTGTTATTTTTATTAAAAAGTGTTATAAACAAAAGTACATTTTTTGTATTTTTGAAGAGAAATATTTTTCTTCTTTTTCTTTCTTCTTCTTCTTCTTTTTCTTCTCTACATTAAAATGTCCTAATAAAAATGGACGACTATTAATTTTTGCTAAAAATTAGTAATTGTCATTGTTATAAACAAATTCGACAAAAAAAGCAAAATTGTTGCATTTTCACACAGAATTTTTGTCCTTTTTTCGCTAATCCGTATTCAAATACGTTTCGGGAGAATCTTGACTGCAAAAAATTGTTCACTATTAACAACTGTCATTATAAACAAATTTTAATAACAAAAGTACACTGTTCATATTTTTGCAACAAATTTTTTTTTCATAAAATTTTTTTCTTCCCTTCCTATTTTAATCCAAATGCCTTAATAGAAGTTTTCTATTTTACCATTTTTTATTAATTTGTTTATAATAATGAAGATTTTATAATTGTTGAGAAAAATTTATAGTTAATCACTTTCATTAAAATATTTTTATGCAAAGTAGAAACAAAGTCTCTAAAAAAAGTACTTTTGCTTATAAATTTGTTAATAACAATGACAATTATTACTAGTCAGTAATTTTTTATAGTTTACAGTTTTCTAAAATGCATTCTAAGATAAATTAACGAGAGAAGAACAAAGATGCTGAGTTAAAATGCAAAACTTTTGCTTTTGCTTATTGAATTTGTTTTTTAATAATAAAAATTATTGACGATCTATAAAATTTTTAAGTCGTCTATTTTTATTAGAAAATTTTAATGTTAAGTATAAAATAAAAAGGAATTTCTCTATAAAAACCTGAAAAATGTGCTTTTTTAATCGAATTTTTAAATAATAACAGATAATAATGAACATTATTGACGGTCTATAACATTTTTCAGTCTATTTTTATTGAATTTAAGGCCCAATATCAATATATGTAGCACCTAAAATTATTTGTGTTCTATAAGTGCCTCTGCATGGATTTAAGATGTTTTATAATAATTGTCAGTCATTCCTAAAAAGAAAAAAAAAACAAATCTGCAAAATTGCCTTTCTCTCAAACCTTGTGTTAAATAAATAAATAAATAAATATAAACAAAATTAAATTTGAAAATTAACCAACATAGGATTCTTGAACTTTTAATTATCTTCAATTTAAAAGAAAGAAATTCGCAAATCGAATGAAATCTGAAAATTGTAGATCTTTTTAAACAGTAAATTCCAGATTTGCACCACTGTGCCGGCAGTAGAATAATTTCACTCTAGAAAAGAAAATTTTATATTTCCCGTTTAGTAAATTCCGTGTAAATAACCTTCGTTCGAAAAATCACTCATTCTACGCATTTTGTTTTCTGTTTTGGGACTTTAAATAATATTTGTTGGTATTTAATTTCTTTACTGTACTTAATTAATATATTTATGTATTTAATTTCATTGTATTTGGATTTTAATTTTGGGAATAATCACTTCGAGATTAAGAAGGGCTTTTCCGACTTGAACAAACAAAAAAAAAAAACAACAAATATCAGAAATTAATTTTTTTAAAATAAAAGGTTACAAGTGAAAATTAAAAGATTGAATATTAATTTTGTATTTTTAATTAACTGAGGGAAATTTCAATTTTCGATTACGTAGTTGCCATACACTGGCACTGAAGTGAAGGTCTTTCCATTATGGGGCGCAGTGGGCGTCGCAGTTTTGCTCGCACAGAGCAGTATGTCCGTCATTCTTGCCGGTGGTGTCGGAAAAAATGGCTCCACCGTCGCAGTAAGTTAGCCTGAAAATTGTAGGTCCAATGTGTAGTGCACATTTTTATTTTTTCTTTGGAGTTTCACGTCCAAAAAATGTAGAAAACTTAAGCCATTTTTGTTAAATTTGATACTTTTCGAATTTATCCTTTCATAACTCTCTCAAATTAAAAAGTTTTCATAATTGAGCCATTTCCTAAATTTGGAAACACATTGTGCACCAAAATATACTTTTAGTTTTTAAAAATATTGCTCGTGTCCTTTAAAGCAAATGAACAAAAGTTTCGCAATTTGAATTTCGCGCCACTGTGACGACAAAATAATGGCACGAAATTCAAATATACAAAGATCTTTTTTTTATTGTATTTCAAACACACCGATAGTATTTACAAAAATAGAAATATATATTAATAGTGCTTATAGTGTCTGTTTTCATTTGAAACGATTTTAAGGTGGTAAAATTTTGGAAAATCGAGGATTTTCCAATTTCGGTTTTTCAAAATTCGGAAGCTTTTGAAATTTTCAGTTTTAAATTCCGAGGCTTCCTAAAATTATTTCCGAAAACTGGGGCTTAGAGAATTTCCTTGTTTTGAAAGGATGAATTAAAATTTGACTACTCTTTAAAATTTAAGTTAAAGATTTCATTTAATTTAAAATTAAACAATTATATTAAACTATTAATTTAAAATTAAATAATTATATTAAATTATTTATTTAAAATTAAATAATTATATTAAATTATTTATTTAGAATTAAATAATTATATTAAATTATTTATTTAAAATTAAATAATTAAATAAAATTATTAAATTTAATTTAATATTTAATTTAATTTTCCACACTTGAAAAAATTTATTTGACGGACCTGAATCTCCAGAATGCCACAAAGTTTTCATCACATTGTCGTTTCTATAAATAAAAAACATTTTTTTACGTCATGTATTCACCTCCATGTCAATCATCACTTTCCCCAATAATATATTGCCCTAAAAATTTTCTGCTATTTATGTTTTTAGATTTTTGCATGGAAATCTTACGCTTATGGCTATATTCTTTTCAAGCATGAAGTCGAATGTTTGAATGGCTTTTCTAACAATGTAGTTGTGATTTGATTTAAATTTTAATTGTATTTTTTTCAGTTGCATGACAATAGTTACAGTTGTATTTTTAAATTTGCCTTTGCATGGTTTTTGTAATTTAATGAAATTAATTACACTGTGATATCTCTAATTTTGTGTGTTGTGCGAATTAAATTTTTTGCTTAAAAAGTAGATTATTTTGCATTTTTTTTAACATTAAAATTTGAAAACCTTGAGCCAGACTTTTTACTCAGTAAAGTAGCTTATATGTAAATAAAAATTCTCGAGTGACTTGAAATTGTAGAAGTAAGATTTCTAATTCTTAAAGAATTTTTTGCCTGGAAATCGCTTTTAAATTTTTTTAAAAAGGAAATTAAATTTTTCGTTGATTTTTTTTTTGGTTTTTGTTAAAAAGGATTTCTCTGAGAGAGTAATTTTTTTCAGGGAACTTCAGTCTTATCGCCAATTATCCCGTTCAGTTTCGTCGTCGTGCCGGCTTTCATAATATACAGAAAAAGTGCCGAGCATGTTTATGAAAATCATCCGGCGCTTTATATTCTTGCGTTTGGAATGGTCGCTGCTAAAGTTACCAATCGTCTCGTGGTGAGTATCTTATTTTAATACAATTATTAAAAACATTTGAAATTTATAAATAAAATTATATTAAATCAAGTTAAATTAATTTGAGGCAAATTAAATTAAATTTTTTTAAAGTAAAAAATTTAAAGACTTTCTTTAAACGATTTTAAAATCGAGGGCTTTACAAATTTGAGCTTTTTGAATTTGTGGGCTTGCGAAATTTCGAGGCTTGCTTTCAAAAAAGCTACGCTTTCGATTTCGGGAGCTTTAAATTCAACTTTAAATTCGTCATTTTTAGGGTTTCGTAGCCCCGGAAACCCTTATAGTTTCGGCCTGTTGTTCGTCTTTAGTGATGCCGTTCAAGACGAGGAATGTCAAGGAAAAAATCGAGACAGGCAAGGAAAATCAGAGTAAGGCCTTGATTTTCAAGGCACTTAAGACCAAAAAAAAAATAAGGCCTTGTTTATATAAGGCCTTGAAAATCAAGGACTTCCAATGTCCTCGTCTTACATCCTTGAGTTCCTTAGCCAGATGTGCACCCCGCAGCGCCAGACCTGACTGTGGAAAAGGGAAAATACCA
>JBAGKK010020952.1:0-11471 GCA_037177015.1 Euceroptres primus | reverse complement strand
CAAAACGTCGACATTTGACAAAAACGGGGGGGGGGGTCAAATTTTACACAAATCTAGTACCTTCTCATATGATGATGAGAATGTAAAAAGCAATTTCGAATCAACTTCAATGAGAAAAATCCTTCTAAAAGCAATTGAGAAAAATGTATAAAACTCAGGCTCAATTTTTTTCCTCAGTTCAATTTTTCCCCGTAAATAGTTCTCTCCATTTGGAGACAATCAGAGCGAAAAAAATCGTCGAAATTGACAAGTACCAATCAGATACACCTTGTCTGGAGTTAGTATTGCAGCTCGAATTAGAAACTACTTCGAAAGCTCTCCAAGAATGAACTCAGAAGCAGTAGGTGGAAATTGGAAGTTCCTTCGAGCGTGGAACTAAGAAAGTGAGGAAACTACAACTAGGACTTGAAACGCTGGGTGCTGAAGATGAGCTGTCTGCAACTACTTTTCCTCCCTTTCCAAAATCCTCAAGACACTCGACAGTCAGCGAAACAATACTTCCAATTAACTTCTGACTGATAACTGACTCTGGACTGTGGTTGAAAACATCGATTCGAGAACGACACCACCTTAATCTTATTCTTAATTCTTCTTGGAACTTGGTAATTAGTACTTTCCACACCCTCTGCTTTAGAATGATTATAGGTAATGACCTAAATTATCCTGGAAGCATTGAACCAGTGAGTGAACCACCTAACTTCTGAGCTGGATCGATGAATATTGGTCTGGCTTCTAAATTGACTTTAGGAAATTTTTTTAGAGGAACTTATAACTTTCTGAGGTTTAATTTTAGATTCGGAGAAATCGATATAGCCAGGAATCTAATAGGGAGTTTAAATATCAAGAAAGAAATCTAATTCGAATTTAAAAGCAACTCAAATTCGAAAAAAATCTAAATTTGGATGGACCTGAAATTTAAAAACAATCCTTTGGATAACAAGCCATAAGAAATTGGAAGGCTAATCACGAATTGAAAATGGAAGAAGAAGAGTCTTTGGAAGAAAATATTGATTCTGTCGATTTGGAACCCAGTACGACAATAATTTCAAAATCCTTTATTCATTGAATCAATCCGGAATTGAGTCTTGAACCAGAACTTGTTCATCCAGATTGTGCTCTCCTTGAAGTGAGACGAGAGCTTAAACTGGTGGTTTAAGTGAATCGATTATGAGCTAAGAGAAATGTCAAGACGAGTTGAGGGCTTAGTTAAAGGTGGAGCAAAGTTTTCCAAGCGACTTCAACCCTCAGACTGGGTCTTCGAAGAAGACACACCCGACTGATTAGTCATGCACAATTTAAGCTAGGTTGATCCATCTCCCGTGAAATCACCTGGAAATTAGAAATGAGGTCAAAGAACTTTGTCAAGAAGTCTTAAAAATTCATAGAGATTAATCATAAATAATAAAATAGTTCAGTCAAAAATTCACTGCAAGGTGGATCAACTCAGAAACTAGTTTCTGGGTTTTAGAATATTTAATATCATCAAGAATTAGAAACATTTTAAAAAATGAAGAAAAAAATCCCTGGGAAAAGTTTTAAAAATAGGGATATTAATTATATCGTTTAAAAAAAATATAGTTTTTCTTCTAGTTAAATAAAATCTTTTCAACTTTAAATTTGAACTTCCTATCATAAAGTTTAAGACAATCTTAATTGGGAAGCAATCAAAATTATTGTAAAACTTCAAAACTAAAAATTTCCGAACATTTTTAATTATTTTCCTTTCATTGGTTTTTGATTATTTTCTACAAAAAGCCCTTTCCGATTTTTTCTTTAGATAGAGAATTCCCTTCACTCAACTTAAAATCATATTTTCTCTTTTCTAAGGCTCTGAGGACCACTTTATCTTTTCTTGCTCCAATTTTAAAATCCATTTTTAATCTCTTGAGGACATTGAAGGTAAAAATAATTTTTAAAAAATAACGAGAAATAAACCTGAGATGATACGAAACAGAAAAAATCGCTAAGAGGATTTCAGGAATCTCATTCGAGAGAGATTTTTGAAATTCAAAATTGGAATGAAATTAAAAATGTTTATTTTAAAATTGTAAAATGTAAAGTAACTTAAATTTAAAAGTGATTAAAATTGGGAAGCAATATTAATTTGAATGTAGCATTTGCAAGCGCTTGAAATTTAAAAGAAATCCAAATTTAAAGGGAAACCTAATTTGTAAAAATGAAAATTCGAATGGAATTCAAATGGGGGAATATTCGAAATTTAAAATCACTTTCAAATGAAAAACAAAAAGTAAAGTAATCTAAATTTTGAGGCAATCCAAATCGGAAAGCCGGTAAATAGTAAAAACCAATCCAATTTAATCCTAGAAGAAAAATTAAATTCAATTAAACAAAAAATAATAAAAATATGTAATAGGAAATAAACTAGACGATGTGAAACAGAAATTATTGCTCCGAGAATTTTAGTAGAAAATTTTCAGGACAATCTTAATTATTTTTAAATCCTAATTTAAACTCTCTAATTCGAAAGCAAATAAAATTTGAAGGTAATCATATAGAATTAAAAGTTCGAATTCAATTAAAATTATAAATAGCTGCAAATCTGAAAGCAATCCAAGCTTGAAAGCAAACCAGTTTTAAAGCTTCAAAATTTCCAAACAACCGAAATTTTGAAGCTCTCGAAATTTCCAAGCAAACCAAATTTAAAAGGCACCAAATACCAAGCAAGTCAAATTTAAATAAAACCAAATTTGAAAACCCTGGAAATTAATTATTTAATATCAGAGGAAATATTAAAACTAACATTCTAATTTAAACTGCAATTTGAAAGCAAATGCAGTCATTAGACGGTCCTAAATTGGAATATCTACATATAAATTTGAATTAAATTGAAAAGAGGTATTTGAAATTTAAAGGCAATCTTAATTTCGAATGGCACCAAATCTGAAAGCAATCCAGATTTAAAAAACAGCCCAATTTGAATTAAATTTCTCGAAATATCCAAGCAAACCAAATTTAAGAAGAAACAAACAGACATTGATTCCTTGATATATTCCTTATTATTTTCTCAAATTTCAGCATTCTATTTGCATCACATCCCCTTAATTTCCTAACTAAATTTAACAAAAATCCTACAATTATAAATTTGAATTCAATTAAAAGTTAAAAGTGCCTGAAATTAAGAAACAATCTAAATTTGAATACCATCAAATCTGGAAGGAATTTGAAAACAACCAACTCAAAAATATCTCGAAAGTTTCAAACAGTCTAAAATTTAAAAAGAAACCCAATTTTAAATCTCTTGAAACTTCCAGTGTCGAAATTTAAAAAGAATCAAATCTGAAATCTCTCGAAATGAAAAAACGATCCAGTTTGAAATTTATTTTATTTTTTTAAATACCAGAGGAAGCATTAAAACTGTGAATAATAAAAACCGGAAATAAATCAGAGACGATACGAACCAGAAGGGATCGCTGGTAAGATTTCAGTATCGGTTTCTCGAGGGATGCTGAGAGTAAAACGGAAATTGAAGGTCGTTTCCGCGAAGAGATCAAAGAGCGTTAACGCCTGCTCGATTTCCGGAATCGACCCTGCCCTTGGTCAACAGCATCGGCAGATCGATTTCCTCCAGGAAGTACTGGCCGGGTTCTCTTAATCCGATTCGAAAAGCCACAATTTTTATGAATACTTCTACCAATGATATTTTTTCCTTTTCTCAAAATTTAATTCAATTTAAAGGACGAGTCGAGGGTTCCTGAGAACGAAGCGAGGCGACGGACTCTCTGACCAGGACACAACTGAATTGACCGGCAACGGGAGAAGCGAAAAGAACTTCCGGTGGAGGAAGAGGAAGGACGGAAGGAAAGAACGGGGTGAATCTGGGACGCTTGCGCGATGTCGAATATTCACCTACTATACGCTCAAGTTTAAAGGCACATATGTCAATGTATATGTGAACAGGGATGGGCAAATTACGAGAAAAACGTAATTAGTGGCAATTACTGAAAACGACGACGACGCACCATTGAAATTTGAATTGCGATTGAAATAAACAAATGGAAACGAGCGCCAAACAAGTCGAATGAATCAAAAACAATTAGGGAGTAATTAGCTCGAGAGAAGAGGACTGACTGGTATTTTTCTAAAGACAGAATCTTGATTCAAAATACTCTGGTCTTTTGGAGCAATTGTCTTTTTTGAATTGTTTTAAAATTTATATCTCTCATAAACTTTGACTTTCAGAAGCAAATATAATTTGGAATCCAGACCTGGAAGCACTACTCCTAATTCAGAAGAAATCCAAATTGGATTGGATCCAAATTAAAGTTCTCAAAAGACTAATTTCTATTTTTATGTTGGAATAAACTCATAATTAAATTTGCACCGATTTTAATAGGATTCGACCAGCAACTTCGCTGTTCGTACTATAATAAAATTGTGACCAAAGCTGCGAATTTGAATGCTAAACGCGAACAATTTCTCATTAACGAGATTGGCACATTTTGCATTCATGTAAGCACACCTCGACACAAATTCAAACTCGATTTCAAAGCGTGAATATCTGAAAATACTTGCAGCTTTTTTCAAAATAGAATTCAATTTTAAATAGAAATCTTCAAAATCTTTTTGTGTTAAAATTTTATTGGAAATTAACAATTCAGTCCTCTTCTTTATAGAATTTATTTAAATTTAATTTCTATAGTGCGTAAATCTATAGATAAATTGGTTTTAAAAATTAAACTACAGAGACTGGTTAATAGAACTGTGGTTTTAAAAGTAGTTAGTGTTTTTGTAGCGTAAAACCATTTGTCGATATAGAGGCGTCGATTGTTGTTTGTCAAGCTCAAGCCTTCAAATTGCCTCTTGCGCACTGACCCGCTTGTGGGAGTGTGCTTATTTACGTTTCACTAACAATACCTTCCGGGTACATGAGCAGGTCTTTGTTGACACTTCAAAAGTGGTATGCACCTGTTTTGTACACTGAAGAATTCGCGCTACTTCCAAACGACATTTTCTAACAATAAAGTTTAAATAATACAGGAAAATAGGAGCGACTCTTCTGAAAAGAATCAAGGCTTCTGAAAATTCAATTCTTAACAATGTACATTATTTGAAGTTGTTGGAAAAGTCGTTTAAAAATGAGAAAAGTCAATAAAGAACTTTAAAAGCAGCCAAAATTTAAAAGCGATCCACCTTTAGATTCAGTGGAAATTTTGGAGCAATCCAAAAATTAAAAGCAATTTTAATATCTGAAAACCATAAAAATGATAAAATACTGTATCATCTTTGATTAATAAACTGTGTTTAGAAATTTACCTCGCCATCCCCGTCGTAATAAATCAGATGTCGACGTGTCAAGACGAACCAACGTTGTTTGTAGTTGACGGGGGTGAAACGCTTTTTATTTTGGGAGCGTTTCACCATAAAGCCTTGTTTTATGGTGACATTTCCCCCTTTCGACTCCGCCTTCCCATCCTTCCCCGCCATTCTTGGGAGGAGGGAGGGATCCACCCTGCAAAAATAAACACTTTAAAATCAAATCCACTTAAAGAAATATTTCTAAAAAGGAAAGGTAAATATTTAAAAATATTATTTACTCAGAGCAAAAATTATCATGATGTTATTTCTCAAATGTAAAAAAGGAGATTTTTTTTTGTAGAATCACAAGTAAATTTATAGAGCACTTAATTAATAGATCCACTTCTGACTTGAGAAAAATTTGATGTCATAATTTCTTGGTCAGTGAACGCTAAACCACTATCAAGAGGATATCCGCTGACCTTTAAAAAATTTTGTAGCACGTACACTTGCTTTTAATCTTACAAACTCAGCAGGGATTCAAAGTTTCGTGTTTCTCGTTAACCTTGCAACACCTTTCAAAATATTTACTGTCTTAACTTTCAATAAATTTCAGTAATGTAGCAGAGCATTTCTTTTAATTTAAATATAATATGCGATTCCGTATACATTATTCAAATTCAGATATTAAAAGTATTTTTAAAAGCAACGTCAACAGGAGTTATATTTCAAACAGAAGGCAATCCAAATTCGGAAAAGAAATTTAAGAACGATAAAAAGTAGAAGAAATAATTAAACAAAGCTAACAATAAATATAGAAAAACAATTAAAATTACAATTTTGTTCTGGAACACCTGAATATGTAAAAATCTCAAAAATATAAATAAAACCAAAGAGACATGATTCTAAAAACTGAAACCGTCTTTCCAGAATAAGGGACATTTTTTTATTCGAGTTTGGAGCTCGGCAAGAAAACAAAAAGAAGAAAAAAAGCAGATGCAAAGTATACTTTAACTAAGGAAAGAAGCTTTACGGCCAAAAGAAAGATAAAATTTGTCGACCCAGCAAAAAATACAGGAAACATCGAATTCCAGTCTAAATTCCATGAATGGCGAGGAGAGGAAAAATTGAAGATAAAGACTCGTGCATTGTTTACGAATGGAGATATAATATGACATACCATGCACAGCAGTTTAAAGCCACTCCGCCTTTGAAGAATCACACTTAGAAACAACAATCGAACATGACCGGTACCGAATTAAAAACTTCACGTGGAACGAATCCGAGTAAACGTGCCGACAATCTGTCAAACGATAAGGTCGGAAATTCACGAGATAAGGACCTGGTGCACGGATACACTCGATACTCATGCATCCTCCTATGTATCTTGCAATTAGTTTAGTTGCGTTTGTGGTGGTTTGCGAGATACAACATGTAAAGTAGCAACGTGTATGTAGAACTTGTCCGCTACAAAACTGAGCTAACAAAAGAAAGGGAGGGAATATTTGTGGACGTCGACCCTCTCTCTTTCTCTCGATATTATTGGTCGAGTCTCCCGCGGTAATTTTGCCATTTTCCAGCATTTTTCCGCCCGCAATTCCTGAAAATTGACACTAGATTCTCCCCATTGATCTACCGAAACCTATTTTTGTTTCTTCGCCTCAGTTTTCTACAGATTTTCATTGATTTTCGATAAGCAGGACTTTCCGAATCAGTGCAGATCTGCAGATCAGTGTTTTTGGGGTGTTTTGTTTAGATTTTTGAGGTTAGGTTGGAATACTGGTCAGATTTTGGTGTCGACCAATGGGATTCCAAGAGGAAGCAGTTCGGGTTTTAATTGGTGGAAGAAGGTCACGTGGGGGCGAACTAGCGGACTCTGGTCGATGGGAGGAGAATTGAAATTCAAAAAAGGAATAAAAGAGGAATTGGAAACAAGGAGAAAAAGGATTTACACAAAAAGAAAAATTAAAGAATGGATTAATAGAGGTTACATATTGAGAAGCTTCTGCTTACGTTAATTATTTTCTATGGTAGTTCAGTTGAGGTGGGTTTTATAATTAATGTAAGTCGTGTGGAAGTCACCCCGGATTTTAGTAATGGCCGCCAAGTGATGGGCGTCAATGGACGTCAATAAATTTGTGTCGTCTGCAATTCAGTGGTTTAGACTTAAAAGGTTTACAAAATTGCGATTTCCATGCATTTTTAATAAAAAAAAATTGTTTAATTTTTCGATTGTGAAAATCCCAATCGATAAGTGACTTTGTCATGTCACAGAATTGTTGCAAAACCGGTGTCTATATCTACTGAATCCATCATGATTGTGGCCATTTACTTCCTCGTACGATTTTGAGGTAAGAATTTAAAAGTTTTTTGTAAATTTAAAGCGAAGCAGATTTAGAATTTTAGAAATCAATTTCTAGTAACTTCACAAGTATCTTCTTTGCTACATTTTCCATTCTGACAAGTTGAGAAATTTTGGGAAAAAGAAGTTCGACCTTTGCACGAAAATAGTTAAATTCATGGTCAAAAGACGATTTTAATCAGAAGGATGTAAAGCATAAGTAAAAAATTAATTTTGTAGTCTTTTAGTTACTTTTGATCAATTTTTCGCGGGTAGTTTTATACCTTGTATCGGTTTTCAGAATATTTTCTTTTGTTTTTAATTTTATTGTTCGATTGTAAGTAGTTTTTTCTTTTGTTCTTACAATCATTATTGGACTATATATAAGTTATAATGTTGATTTAATAATAGAAACAAGCAAGACATGATTTTTGAGACAATTTGAAGACTTCTACAAAATGACAATTTAAATAGGGTAATTGCACCAATTACCGAGTGGGAACCATTTGTCGAGTAAACAATGAATTTCTTTTAACCTATTAGTCAATTTCATTAACTAAGTCTAAATTAAGCCGCAGGAACACAAAAGTTAGTGTACAAGTCAAAATAATAAAAATAACATGAATTTTTTCTTCGAAATCGACAATAGGTTCCACTCCGACAATTGGTGCATTTACCCTATTAAATTAAATTACTAATTTTACAACTGCTTATTTGAATATTTATGTATAATCAGGGTTGCTACAGGTCAGGGAATTCTGGCAAGTCAGGGAATTTAAAAATGGTCAGGGAAAGTCAGGGAAAACCTTCAAATAGTCAGGGATTTTTTGTTTTCTTCAACAAATTATAATTATATCTCAATAGTTATAATTATAATTTAACAATTATAATATTACAAAATTAAAATATTATCAGGGATGATAGTCAGTCCCCTATTCCCCCTTTTTCCTCTTCTTCAAATCTCCTAAAATCACTTTTTTTTTAGAGTTTCATTCCTTTTCCCCCTTTTTTCTGTTTATTTTCAAAGTTCCGAATAATTTTCCAAGAATTATGAGAAATAGAATCTTTTGACATTCAAAAATTCTTTTAATGTTTTCTTAAATTTCGCATAATTTCCAAATTTTCAAAATCTACGAAAGTCTCCTGAAATCTCTTAAAATCCTTCAGAATCTTTAAAATTGATTTAAAATCCTTAAAAATTCTCCAAAATATTTCAGTCTGTTCTAGAATCTTCTCGATTCTCCTGTAATAATCTTTTAAATAATATCCCAAAATTCTTCAGTATTCTACAACATATACTAGATTCTTTCAGAATCTTCTAAAATTTTCTGAATACTTTCGTAACCTAGAATTTTCTGCAGAATCATTTAGAATCCTCCAAAGTCTACCAAAGATTACCGAAAGTCTACCGAAATTCTATCAAATTCTTTAGAATCTTCAAAACTTATCTGAAATTTGTAAAAATTCTCCAAAATATTCTAGACTGTTTTAAAATCTACAATTATTTAGATTCTTCTCTATTCTTCCATAATCTTTGAGAATCTTCTGGCTTTCCTATAATAATCGTATATAATCTTAAAGAATACTTAAAAATTCTTTAATATTTTACAAAATATACTAGAATGTTCCAGAATCTTCCAAAATCGTCTAAACTCTTCTGAACTCTTCCATGATCTTTTAAAATCTTCTAGAATATTCTAAAATGTATCTGAATTTTGGAATGTTCAAATGAACGAACTTTTTTTCTTAACTCAAATTTATCTTTAAATATCGTTCAATCTACAAAATATATAGAGAAATATCATGAGCTTATTTATCAAAACATTAGTTTCTATATTAATAAATCAATATTTTGGAACAAATTAGAATTTCCAGAATTCTTTGGAACCCTCTCAAGTTTACAAGACTCTAATAATCTTAAAGAATCTCCTAGACTTTACAGCATCTTTCTAAAATTCTGTAGACTTTTTGAGTCTTCAAAAAAAAAAGTCTGGAAGAGACTAGAAGATTTTAGAACTTTGTGGACGATTTTGGAAGAATCGGGAAGTCTCTGGGAGATTCTAAAACACTCCAAAATCTAGATTGTAGAGAATTTTTTGGGATTTGAAAAGATTTAATGAATCTACATATGTATCTAGAAGTTTATGGGAAATAAAAAGTCTTCTAGAAGATTTTAAAAGTTTGTTGGAAAGTCCAGAAGTCATGAAGAATTTTAGAAAATTCTAGAGCATTTCAAATATTCTAAGAGTTTAGAAATTTGAGGAGTGTTTTATTAGATTCTAAGCAGGAATCTAAGATTTTTTAGGATTTTTTAAGATTCTGGAGAATTGCAGCTTCCTTCGTATTTTTAAAAGAAAAACTTTCCCCCTTTTTTTTAAAATCCCCTTTTTCGAAAAAGAAATCCCCTCTTTTCTCTAAAATTGAACTACTGAACCACTGTGATCCCTGTATTATGTAGTTATAATTATAATTATAGCAGTAGATAACGGTCAGGGAATATGAAAAATTGGTCAGGGAAAAGTCAGGGAATTTTGAAATTGCGATTTTGGAGCAACCCTGGCAATAAATTTACAAACCGTTTTATTTTACAGCTTGCAGGTCATGAATTAATTACCTGCATTTGTCCTCAGTAGAAAAAAAATTTGAAGAAATGGTCGTAGGAGTTTTTCCAGCCCTAAAATTGGGTGTACTTTTTATCAAACAAATCAGCAAACCCTTGGCAAAAATGCTTGTTACTCAAGCAAAAAATCACCACGTTTTCAGAACGTACTTCATCATCCCGCCAGCTCAATGTATATACTAATTTTTAAAAAAATATAACATCCTTTCAAAAACGTTTTCCGAGACGGAGTAACAATTTTTCAACTTTAAAATACTTTTTGCATTTTTCAGTTTACCACTGGGCGGAAGTGAAGGCGAAAATGTACGTAATGAACCTCGGGAAGCCAACAAAAGTCGCAAAACTCAACGAGGCGATGGCAATTGAACTCGGTGCGAACTTAGTCGGCGAGATGATCATCTTCACTGTCGCAGGTGGCTGTCTAATTCTCGAGTATAACCGACAAGTAGCCAAGGAAAACAAAAAGGAAGAGATCCGTCAAATGCAGTTACAGAAATTCACAGACGATATTCAAGCTCTCTTCGAAACGACAAAAATCCAGGAAGCAGAAATCGAATATCTCAACAACGCCGTCACCGAAATGTCGAAAAAAAGCAAAATTAAACTGCCAGAAAAAACTGTAGCTGTAGTCGAAAACGAACGGGAATCGATTTCCGTTTTAACTGAAAGTAGTAACGAAGAAAAGGAAACCGAAAAACAGTCTCTAGTCCTTCGGGCGATCGCTTTCTACAAAAAGGAAGAAACGAAGAACGACAAACTCAGTTAATAAGATAGACCCAAGGACGATTTTTAAGAATCAAAGGTTTCCATTTTTCGAAATTTATTTACCTAATCATTTCCAAAAGATATTTTGAAATCTAGACTAAATATTTTTTGAAAATGTTTATTTTATAGTGCCTTTTTCATGAAAAGGTAGGGAGTTTGATTCTTAAAAAACAGGTCAATTCTAGGAATAAGTAGCATTCGGAAAATCGGCCGAAGGGAAGTTTCTTTTATATAAGAGTCAAGTTTCTTGTTGATTCAGTTTTGTACCAACGCTGTTTCATAAAAACAGAGATAGAGATTCAGAGAATATCGGAACATTTTTTTAGTTTTTATTTATTTGCAATTTCGAAGATTTTAGTAATGAGGTTGATTATTGTTTTTTTTATTTCAAATGAAATTGCTTCCCTCAGGCCCCTTTTGTAAATACACATTTGCTTGTATTATACTTAGATCCTGACGATGTTAAAGTATTATTTATATATATATATA
>JBAGKK010020941.1:0-11471 GCA_037177015.1 Euceroptres primus | reverse complement strand
AAGGTTATCGAACGAAATGTCAATATGTCGACGCCATCTTGAAAACGTATAATACGTTTTGTATGAAACTAAGGACGCAATATACGTACGTAAATTACGTCAAAAACCTCATGTAATTTACCTAAGGTATATTACGTGCACAACCCTGATTGTGGTAGATACGTACCAAAGGAATCTTCCATAGTAGATAGGTACCAAGGGAATCTTCCATAACAGATAGGCACCAAGGGGATCTATTATGGTAGATAGGTACCAAGGGAATCTTCCATAGTAGATAGGTACGAAGGGAATCTATTATGCTGGATAGGGACCAAGGGAATCTTCCATAATAGATAGGTACCAAGGGAATCTATTGTGGTAGATAGTTACCAAGGGGATCTTCCATAATAGATAGGTGCCAACGGAATCTATTGTGGTGGATAGGTACCAAAGGAATCTTCCATAGTGGATAGGTACCGAGGAATCTATTATGGTAGATGGGTACCAAGGGAATCTTCCATAATAGATAAGTACCGAGGGAATCTGTTGTGGTGGATGGGTAATGAGGAATCCTGTGGAGTAGATAGGCACCGCTGGAATCTGAGACTTGGTACAGTAGATAAGTACCTCGGTTGTATTGGTTCTTTTTTGGATATATTTGATTTATTTTTAACTGGTTCTGCTTAACTCTTGCTTCTCTTTTATTGGGTGTGATTTTCTCTTTTTAGAATGTTGTTGCCTGAATTATCCCCTAACGATTAAATGTAGTTAGATGTAGTCCCGAAAAATGAGGGGAACTTTACTCTTTTTGGTAGAATTCCCTTAATGATCCCCAACTACACCCTGAACGTAAGAGCGTCATGTTTTTTTGATACGAGAGAAAGCCGAACGTACCTAAGATTCTCTTCGGAGCGTGACACCAGCGAATAAAGGAAACGTCGCGACAGAACGGTTGCGGTTCCCTATATTTCGCAAGGTCAGACAGCAAGGGAGAAGGGATCTCGTGAACGGGTAAAACTTCGGACGCGAATTTTACTCGGGGTCACGA
Source organism: Euceroptres primus (assembly GCA_037177015.1). Taxonomy (NCBI): domain Eukaryota; kingdom Metazoa; phylum Arthropoda; class Insecta; order Hymenoptera; family Figitidae; genus Euceroptres; species Euceroptres primus. The sequence continues at coordinate 10,444 of JBAGKK010020941.1, read as the reverse complement.
TATAGAGAAACGGGGCAAGTCATAACTACAATCGGGAGTTCAGGGGAGGCCCAGCCAAACTTAACGATTTTCGGGATAGTTCGTTATTTCAGAGGGTGAGACCCGCTATAAACGCGAGAAATTTTATGCGTTTGACGTGAACGTTTGCGGACGCGTTTGGAGCGAAACTTTGCGCGTCGAGGGGGTGACCAGTCCGTGCCCTGGTACCCGGAGGACGACGACCCCCAGGCCCAGATACTACAGGCCGAAGGGACCGATTAGACAATAGCGGGTCCTGAGGAAGGTACTAGGCACCGAATCGGGTTCTACCAACCACACACGACGTTCCAAACTACCTCTCATGGACACCGACTTTGGCCTCGATGGGGCGAAGATAGGAGGTCGAGTAATGCGGGATCGTCCGTATTCACCCCACCGCCCACCAGAGATTTGAGAAGTGGGGGTGGCGAAGATGTAATGCAACATTCTCCCGCAGATGGGCGGGGTGGTTGGACCACAGAAGGCGCGACCGAGGAGAACCCGCTATACGCGAACGTAAATACGGGACCCCGAGGTGGACCGCCGGTATACAGGGGGAGGCAGGAACGGTTATCCTTACCTCCAGAATTTCTCCATGTACTACCGCCAGAGAGCAGTACCGCCTGTCGACCAAGGTATCCGAGAGTCCCGGTTTGGCGCGAGGTTTACCGATAGAAGACCGGGACTGCCAATCAAAAGCCAGTCACTCGAGACAGTGGGTAGGGGGACCCATGGGGCCCGCGACATACTACCCACCGACCGTTAGTGCATTGACTTGCGCTCCGTTAATAACGACGTCGCCACCGATATTTACAACGGCGACAATTAGAGATTCACGCCCACACGATAACCGAGGGGCGTGGAACCAAGACATTCCGAAGAATGTGTGGCCACCACGTCGCGACACAGGGCGCTGGGGTCTCACAACGGGAATGGAAGGCTATAGTTACTCAGAACCGTAACCTGAGTCACAGTCACGCGAATATGCCCCCACTGATCGCCGGGAATATATACCACAGAGATGTGATGAGTCCTGGACAGACCCGGTTGCCCATCTTTATCCAGCCACGAGCCTTTTCCCCCACTCGAACCCGACTTTAGCCAGGGTGGGGCAGGCTGATCAGGGATGGATGGTGCAACGGGAAAACGACCAGGGAAGGTATAGTGGGTACGTCCCACAAGATTTTGCGGAACCGGGGGAAATAAAGTATCGACCGCGCTCAGCAGGCTTGGAAGGGCTAGAACCTCCAAGACGACATCAAAACGGGAGTTTTGATCCTGCGACGAGTATGGCGAGCCAAAATTCTCCAACTACAGCGCCATTACGGGAAGGACCGTACCGGGATCCGTGGCGTCAGGAAACGAACAGAAGTAACGTACCGCAGGGTAGGTACCCTATTGGTGGGGAAGAGAACTCAAGATGCGGGAGTTATGCACCGATATACGCGTTTGGGCCAAGGGATTCGCGAGAGTTTGGTCCGGAAACCACTACGCGTTACGGGTTTGCTCAAGGGTGGGGACGTGAACCCACAAGAAATCTTGGGAAACCAAGAGACGTGAATAGGATCGTAGAGGGGTGGAAGGTCAGCTTTAGCGGACAAAAGGGCTCGAGCGTAGACAACTTCCTCTGGAGGGTGGAAGAAGGCAGAGCAGCCTCCTTCCTCTTAGATGAGGAATTGTTAGTGGCAATGCCATTCTTATTAAAGGACACAGCGTAGCACTGGTTCCGTCAGAATCGACTACGAGGGAACACTTGGGACCAGTGCAAGAGACATTTCCAAGCCCTTTTTGGTGACGCCTTCTACCAAGAAAGGTTGGAAGAGCAGATCCTATCGCGCAGGCAAGGGCAGGAGGTGGCGGATTACCTGACTTGCATTTACGGGTTGTACCAATTGTCAACCAGACCGATAGACCTCGAGATCCAGATGAATCGGGTTTACGCGAACCTCCGATCGGATTTCAGGAGAGCCATAAGACGATACGAGTTTACAGACTATAACGGATTGGCGGTTCTGGCGGCGGAGTATGAGCGTGTAACAGCAACCTTAGGGGAGGACGTAGCTCCACCGCCCCCAGAAAAATCCCTGATCCCTGAATATGCTTACTGGGGGAAAAGGAAGGTTCCAAAAAGGACCAAAGCAGTGGCCACTGTCGCTCCGACTATGACCGATAGCGTAACTACCGGCAATACGACGGAATTGGCGCAATTGATCCAAGCGCTTATTGCCGCGTTGGAAAACGAAAAGCGTGAACAAACCGCGAACGTGAATAAAGGCGCACTGACGAACCAGACCAAGTCGGAGGGGACCAAGAAAACAAGTGGTAAGGGCTCCTCGGACAGTAGAAACTCAGCGCAAGCGGCAGATCGGAAATCGAAACCTTCTCCGAGAGCCGATCCGGAGGCTTTCACTGCGAGAAAACGGTCAGACAACTCGGAAGTCGAATGCTGGAATTGCCGGAAAAAGGGTCATTTCCAGAGAGGTTGCCCGAGAGACCGAAGACGAAATTATTGTCTTTGGTATGGCAAAGAGGAGGTGACCACCAAAGAGTGTGAGCTGTCTGGGAACTGTCCGGGAAACTGACGAAGGGAGAAAAAGTAAGGGTCAACTTTTCTCCCTCCAGTCTCGGACTGCACCCACAAGATGGCAAGCATGTATCGGACGAAGACAAGCGCGTCTCGACGGAACCGTTAGGGGAGGGGATAGCCCTGGAGGCGAGTCCGGCTCCATTGGAAGTTCCGTCGACATCGACCGACAGAATGCCGGTAACCAGAGTACAAGAGACGGAAAACACCATCGTTCTGAACACGAGAACGAGGGTCAAGGAAAGAGAGAACCCGTGGAGGAAGAACAAGGTGATACTGGCCCTTCTGAAATCGAAAGAATCGCCGGCCGTATCACCGGATACAGGCCCGTTATTGCCGCTTCGATTGGAGGTGAAGGAACCTCCAAAGGAGGACAAAGGGCTTACCTTGCGAGTCTTCACGACTGTCCGAATTGGTAATACCCCTAAGGTCCTCGCGCTAATCGATAGCGGTGCGTCCCGGACGGTGATGGGAGATATTGGCTTGGCCATAGCGGAAAAGTACCAAGCCACGCTTTACACGGCACCAAATCAAGCGATTATGACCGCAGAAGGTACGATTTGGCAAGTCCAAGCCGCGTGCTATCTCCCAATCGAAATCGATCGTGTTTCGCGAATGATGAAGGTCTATATTGTCCCAGGCAAGGGTGAACAGGTATTCCTGGGCATGGACTTCATCCACACATTCGGAATCGTACACGATGGAAGGAACAGAGCTTGGTATATGGCGGACTATCCGGAAGTGGTCCACCATTATACCGAGGAAGGCACAGAGCTGGAGGTGGAGCGGAGAGGCGAAGACCCGGCAACCGTGGACCAGTGTTGCGGTCTCAGAGAAATAACAGCTGAGGAGCGGGAAGAACTGGACGCGTTAGTTGTCGGCATTATTAAGCCTCGTCCTGGGGTACGTCCAGCCACAGACCGCATAACCCATAGCATCGATGTCTGGGGACACCCACCGATAAAACAGAGGTATTATCGAGTGTCCCCAAAGGTACAGAAAGCGATGCAGGACGAAGTGACGCGACTTTCGGCGGAGGGTATCATTGAGCCGTCAAATAGTGGGTGGTCCAGTCCCGTGGTAATGGTTCGTAAAAAAGACGGGACTTACCGCTTTTGTGTGGACTAGCGTAGGCTAAATAAAGTAGAAAAAAAGGACGCATACCCTCTACCAAAGATGGACATGATCCTTGAGCAACTTCGAGCGGCGAAATATATAACAGCTTCAGATCTAAAGTGGGGATACCATCAAATTCCGATGGCCGAGGGTAGTAGGGAATACACGGCATTTACGGTCCCGGGAATGGGCCTCTTTCAGTTCACGCGTATGCCGTTGGACTGTCAGGAGCACCCGCGACGTTTCAGCGCCTGGCAGATTCCCTTATAGGGCCGGACATGGAACCTAATGTCTGTGCCTATCTCGACGACATAGTCATCGTGAACCAGACATTCCAAAGTCATAAGAATGGGTGGCTCGAGTCGTTGACCGACTACAGGGGGCCGGGTTGACGACCAACCCAAAGAAGTGTGAATTCAAGAGACTGACCGTCCGGTATCTCGGATTCCTGGTTAATAGGGATGGTCTCCAGGTCGACCCGGACAAGATCGAGCCACTTTTTGAGTATCCCGCACCTAAAACGTCAAAGCATTAGAGACGGTTCTTGGGGATGGCGTCGTGGTATCGTCGCTTTATACCCGACTTCGCAACATGCGCGGAACCGCTCAACAAACTGCTGCGAACAAACGTCCCCTGGGAATGGGAAAATGACCAGCAAGCTGCGTTCGAAAAGCTCAAGGAGCAAATTGCGACGGCACCGATTTTGACATACCCGGATTTTAAAGTTCCGTTTGTTCTACAGACCGATCCAAGCGATTTCGGTCTTGGGGCAGTCCTGACGCAGACCCAAGACGGAGTAGAGAGGGTAATCGCGTTCGCGAGTAGAACAATGTCGGACGCAGAGAGGAAGTACTCGGTTACCGAAAAGGAGTACCTGGCAGTGATTTGGTCGGCTAGAAAGTTCCGGCACTACCTCGAGGGGTTTCACTTCACAGTGATCACGGACCACAGCTCGTTGCGGTGGCTACATAGCCTTCATAACCCGACCGGTCGATTGGCGCGATGGGCACTTGACCTCCTCGAGTACGACTTTGAAGTCGTACACCGGAAAAGAGCTCTGCACCATGTGCCAGATGCCCTTTCGTGGATGTATGAGGAGGAAGTGGCAATTCCCATAGCAGCCATGAAGCCGGGGGAAGATGAATGGTATCGCAACCGACTGCGCGAAGTGATCGAAACCCCAAGGAAGCTCCAGGGATGGAAAGAAGTCGACGGAATGTTGTACCGATACTGCCCAAATCCACTGATATATCCGATAATCGAGGATCTAGAAGCCTGGAAGTTAGTAGTCCCAGCTGAAAGGAGGCAGGAAGTTTTCGACGAAGTACATAGCGACTCACAGGCCGCACACCTGGGGATCGATAAGACGTACCGGAGAGCCTCTGTGGGATACTACTGGCCAGGCATGTACCGCGACATCGCGATGTGGGTGAGATCGTGTGACGTCTGCCAAAGGATCAAAGCAGACCAAAGACCTGCGGCGGGATTAATGGGTCTTAGGGTCGTACAACAGCCATGGACCGTTGTAGCCACCGACGTGATGGGTCCATGGCCAAAGACGGCTTTGGGCTTTGAGTACTTGGTAGTCTTCAAGGATCTATACACAAAGTGGGTGGAGTTGACACCTATGAGGAGGGCGAACGCGGAAAACATTATCAAGGCCTTTAAAGATAATGTCTTAAACTGGTGGGGCACTCCCGAGGTGCTCGTGTCGGACAATGGGACGGAGTACGTTAACCAAGCGTTCCAAGGGTTAACCAAGACCTAGGGGATCCGACACTCGTTCACCCCAGTGTATCACCCACAGGCGGATCCTATAGAACGGGTAAACCGGGTCCTGAAAACGATGATCTTCGCATACGTAGCCCAGGATCATAGGCAATGGGACGTGTACCTTAAGGATCTCAGGTTCGCCTACAACACAGCGGTGCATAGCACGACGGGTGTTAGTCCAGCTTACCTGAATTTAGGCAGGGAACCACGCCCATACAATAGCCTCCGCCGGAGAGTAGAAGAACCAGTCGAGTTGCCTCCACCGGATCATGACGAATGGAGGCAACGGATGGTCAAGCTGAAGGAGCTTCAGGACCTCGTCTCTCTACTCCACGAAAACGCGTTCGACTACGACAAAAGGCGGCGACACGCAGTGTTTAGGGAGGGAGACAGGGTCATTCGGAAGGCCCAGGTAACCCCTTAGGGAGGAGAGGATAGTGGAATGACCGCGAGTACCTTCTTCCTTAAACCGCCCCCACCCCAACCATAGTCCTTGCATGTCTGGGTATACAGTAGAAAAAAAAAACCAATATAGATCGTAGAATAAGTAAAGGGGCCCCGGCAGGGATATTGAGTCAAATTGGAACTATGCGCAGTCGGGAAAAATTGAAGCGGGAGTTGAGCAAAATAGGGTGATTCCAGCGGGAGGACTTCGGTAAAGTTTTTCTTATAGTTTTTTTTGGATGGCAAGTATTAAGCCAATGAGACCTGGGAGACTGGCGGCGGAGCAGGCGGGCAGTCGCGTCGCGCGAATTTAAAGCCCGGTAGGCTTCGGCTAGGTCCGGGGGAATTGTAACGTGGTTTTCTGAAAACACACGTTTTGTAAACAGCTCTTCGGGATGTCGCCGAAGCCAAACCTAACCTCAAACGCGCGCGGATCGCGAAGGGAAAACGTCTGTCATGCCAGGAACCCCAGCTTAGGTTAAGTGCTGTAAAGATAAGATTACAGGTTAAAATAGGTTATTTTTGTGATATGTCGAGTCCCGAGGAACCCAAGGTAGAGTTAGAAATGTTAATTGGCAACGAACCTGGGGTTAGGTGTCGGAGGTCAGGTGGAATCCTTGAAGTCATCTCTGCGAGAGGACCTTGACTCCGGAGAAGCACCAGGTTCATTTAATCCGAAAGACACTGTCAGGTTGTCAACAAGCAGACGACACTGAGGCGAGAAGTTGGCGACTTGGCATGGAACCAAGGGCAGGAAGAGAGTAAGCTCGTCTATTCAAAGTTTCCACCAAAGTCCAAGGAGGGCAGCATCAGGGGGACGTCAACGTTGTGACGTCCAGCTACTTTCACGCCGACCAATGGGAGACCCTTTCGTCTAACGGTCGGGTCCAATCGGGTCGGCAGCAGCCAAAGCGAGGCGCGGATTGGTGGAGAGCTCGCACTGGACCTCGCTCGTACCCCACAGCCAACCAGAGTGGGTAGCACGGAGAATCACGAGGGTCCAGTGGAAAACAGAAGAAGACGGGCGAGCAGACGATTTCCTGTCACTGTGATTCTTGGCTTGGCAGACTACTGGTCGGTGGATTGCGCACGGCAGACTGAACCAGATCCGGAATTCCAACTGTTGCGTGGAAAATACGAGGGACGATGGCCGACTGGAAAACCGATCTCGCGGAGTGGCTCCAAGGTTAGTACTGTCCTGTTTTCTCCGTTTTCTTTGCCTCCAGGTCTTGGTAGGTGCGGAGCGTGTCGGCGTCGCACCGACATAGTTTAGAGTAAGTAGTTTCCAGTGGCTGCTCGGGACTCTCTCGCTGCCGAAACACAGGGGATGCTCGGCTGACCTCGTCTAGGTTTTGTTTGGTCAAGTCGATGGTCTCCGGGGGTGATCGGACGAGAGAGCGCGGTTGGACGCCGACAAGGTGTCGCGGGGAAACGCGTGAGCGTCTCGAGCCACCATTGCGTAGTTAACACAGGGTTCCTCTCCCACTTGGGGAAAATTTGTCACGATGAACGATAGAATAAGTCCATTAAGTTTGTGATTACATAATACCGTCAAAAGATTTCCTTTAATAAATTTTCTCACGTAAATAGAGCTGCGTCAAAGACGCCCCCGTTCTTTTGAACCTCTGGGGATTTTCCCTCTCTCTCTCTCCCACGGGGATTCCACTTCCCTGCCTCGTGCGGCGATCCGATTGAGCTGGTCTACAGTCCAGGTGGCGAGGACGGGATCCAGAAGCTCGGGTAGAGCGATTCTGCCTGGTGCCCGTCGAAAAATAATCAACGAGCTTCGCAGGTTGTCGGTGAGTCGCAAGAGTGAGACCCACAGACTCGAGAATCCAGGAGACCACTGGAAGGACGTGGAAGGTAAGAGGCGGGTAACGTCACTTTTGTGAACGGAATCCCAATCCTGGGCCGTCATTGGCCAGGTTTGATGGTAATCTGGGAAAACCCGTTACAATAAATATATATATATATATAATAATAATAATAATAATTGGATAATAACAGAAGATTTAAAAGACGCTGACAACGATGAACGGGACTCATACTCTAATTTAACAGCATATGAGCGATCTCTACCAGTTGCCGGTTAGTATAATTTATGACAATAAAAAATTCACATTCAAAATTTAGATATATATATAAAAGTGTAACTTTACATAACATCGAATTAAACTGCAAGAACAAAATAAAGTGGCCTTGCACTCACGTTTCATCGTCATTCTGTGCTCTTTCATATAGCTGATTCTTGTATTCTTCTTCTAATATCTCTACGAAATGCCGATGGACACCAAGTTGTCGTATTTGATTTAATTGTTTCAAAGTTGGTCCCAAACTGAGAAGGAACATATCAGCTGGATCAGTTTTCTATACTTTATGTGCTCTAATCTTCTCCAGAACCAACATTTGGAGATCTTCTTAATTAGTTTCTGCAAAAAAAAAGAATACCGTTAATGTTATTAAAATTCAAAAATATAATTACACACAGGGTGGATGAGAATCAAATCAAATCTTTCTTCGACCGTCAATGTATATGTGAGGAATTATTTTTGTAGGTCATACGGTTTTCAATTAAAACAAAAAACGAAACTCATTGAAAGTTTGTTTATTAATTCATCTCTAACGTTTCGGCCACCACTGCGTGCCTTTTTCAAAGAACCTAATTGTATATAAACATATAAAAAAATATAAAAAATATATAAAATTTGTACTAAAATAGTTTAACGTATGTAAAGATAAAAAAGATAAAAATAAAAGAACATACCTGTATTAAAATAACAAACTTTCACATTTTGGAGTACAATACATGTCAAATCATAAATCAATTTTATAAAAATAATTTAAAAAATTTATTTAATTTATTTAAATTTAAAATATAGATATAAACGTAAAAAATCAATAGAAGCCATCATAAAATTGAATTGGCTTTTGGCTAAAAGCCAAATGAATTGGCTAAAAAACCAATTCAGTTTTATGATGGCTCTATTAATGATTTTTTACATTTATATCTGTCTTTCAAATTTGGAGTCGTACTTTTTAAAATTATTTTTATAAAATTGACTTATTACGATTTGACATGTATTGTACTTTAAAATGTGAAAGTTTGTTATTTTAACACAGGTATGTTCTTTTATTTCTATCTTTTTTATCTTTACATATGCTAAACTATTTTATTACAAATTTTATATATTTTTTACATGTTTATATACAATTAGGTTCTTTGAAAAATGCACGCAGTGGTGGCCGAAACGTTAGAGATGAATTAATAAACGAACTTTAAATGAATTTCGTTTTTTGTTTTAATTGAAGACCGTATGGCCTACAGAAATAATTCCTCACATATACCGGGTGGCCTGGTGGACGCTGTACCGGGAAGTAGTCAAAGCCGAGAAATGAGTGGGAACTTTTGTAGACAGGGGAAAAACGGGAAATAGCAGTGTATTTTTTTAACGGGTAACTTGTTTTCATTTTAAGCACGTTGAGATTAGGGCTTGAGTTAAACTCCCTTAAATTTAAACGCCTAATATCGCAAATTGTATGTTTTATGAAATACAAATATAAATATTTTGAAGCTGAACTATTTCTAATCGTAAAACTGGGTAAAAAATTGTTAAAACCGGAAAATGACAAGGAATTCCTTCCTTTAGTTTCGACAACCACCTTTGTATGCATCAACTAGAAAAAATAAGGTAAAAAACTGTTTTAAACAGTAAAACGTACTCGATTCTGTTATTATTTTTTTTTGTTTTCGCAGTAAGCTTGCCCTTTGGTTGTGAAGGAATAATCCTGGAAAGAACAAGAGTAATATTATTTCTGCTTTTTATTATCTTGTATTACTATAAGCTTTTCTAATACTAACTCATCAGAAGGATCTGAGCATCCTGGTGTGGGTTCAATCAGAATCTCGTGAGCCGGTTGCACATTTGTCCCAACGGATTTTGGTATTTGATAAGAGTATCCTGATGTGGGTTCAATCTGAATTTCGAGAGCCTGTTGCACATCTGCCCCAGCAGACGTTGATCTGTGATAAAAAAAACAGTATAATTTATAAGAAAGCGTGATGGTATACGCTATACGTAATTAAAATAATAGAATCCTTCTCCTGTTTTTATTTCATATAGAAATAAAAATTATATTACGTTTAATATTAGCAATAAGAAAGCTTAAAAAGGTACTTACTCCGAATTGAATGAACTGGCTTCTCTGGCTGAATGTCCAATTTCATCGCATTCTCTCCTAGATTGTCCTTGTGTACTACTGTCGATCTGCAGTAATGAAATGCATTATTATAATTGCCACACAAAATTGACTGATTTTAGTAAACAAAATCCCGAAAAATCGAAATAAAAATATATTCTCAATGTAAGAAAGAAAATTTTTTATTTAATAGTATAAATAATTCTGAGTACGTGAATCTCTTACTGTAATGACACTTATTATTATTATTATTTATCGGCATTTGGAACTCGAAAGTTCATTGCCTCATCTACCCGAGACCGCCACGCGTTT
>JBAGKK010020930.1:0-11473 GCA_037177015.1 Euceroptres primus | reverse complement strand
ATATATATATATATATATATATATTATTTATTAATATAAAATAAAAAAAATATTTTCCTAACTTGTCATTTCCACCTTTAATTAAGAAACATTTCTAATTCTTTTTACAGGCAATTATTTAATTGAATAAAAATTTTGTCAATTTCTTCCTAATATTAATATTATTTTCTTTGTTTTTTCCAAAGGGACATTAAACGAAATAAAGTATAATATTATATATTATTATACATATTATATATATAATATATAATATTATAATACCGCTTCTTAATATTTAATAATTTCGTTCGTTTTTATGTATTTGTTAACTCTAATGTTCAATTCCTCTGTTCAAATTTGTCGGTAACACAGAATCAAAAGAGAGTTCCAAACTCCACTTAGCGTGAAGCATGCGACTGCGTAATTTCGGCGAAAGCGTCTTGGGAGTGTACTATTATTATTAGGTTAATATTTTTGTGTAGCACATTTATTGAAGCCCAATCAAAGCGTTAAATTAAGTCAATCTGTGAGACCTCACAGATTATTTAATTATCAATAAAAATTCTTGGACGAGTAATCAACAATGTTTCTTTATTTGGAATAAAACATCAAATTATATCTACTCTGGTCAACACTACAACATCATAAGGAATATATTTATGTGTGCAATATATAGTGTATAGTAGTTATAGGTTTTGTGAGTGTACTTGCGACAAAATTGTTTTCTGATTGGACGTGAATGACTAAAATTTATGTAAGAGGTTTGCTGTTGATTGTGTATAAGATTTTTTTTCATCCACAGAAGCTTACAGTTTACCCAACTGTCATTTAAAGTTTCTCGAGCGTTAGTGAATCTTCAGTCTTTCCTGTAAACCCAATTAAATTTTCAGCCGAGCCCTCGACCGCGCTTTACTCAACTGATCAGCAATTTTTATCTAACGTTTCATATATTTTACAATTATGTGCATTAAATTTTCAAGTACCAAGTATAGTATTAATTACCAAGTATAGTATTAATTATACTACAGTACTAACTATACTACCAAGTATAGTATTAATTGCAGTACAGTTTGGAAGATATTCTTATCAATTTGTCACACTTTCATGTTCGTGAATGAAGCATTGCCGAATTTCATTTCACCCAACTAGAATATGTCCATATATCCCAAGTTTACCCAAATGAGTTGGGTAAAGTTTCTCGAACTATTTTTCTCGAACTCCGTGTGTAATTAAATCACCCTGGGCTTGTAATTACACCTCTAATCAAATATGTGTTGGTTCTATAAATAATAGATAATACAAGTATTATTAATTCACGTTATTAATATGCGTTTGGAAAAACGTAAAAGTTCATCAAGAAGGAATAGGTTTTCATGAGTAAACTCATATTCACGAGTTCAGTCCACACTTTCTCATTCACGTCGCTATGCTGTACGGTTTTTATGTATTTTCCACACAACTTTTTTCACATTTTTCAACACTTTATTTTATATTTTATACCGTTTCGTTTGCCACTTTCGATCGAACACGCCCTAACTAATTCGTTAATTAAGAGCGTAGAGCTCGATGAATTAATTAAGTCGTTGAACGATGTTATCAGCTTTTCGTCGCTGCTCTCTACTCCGTTTCCAACCCCTGCCATCGTCTAGCCTTCTCTCATCCTCGTTTTAATAAGGAAGAGAGGAAATATTGCAAGGTAAAAAATGTTGCCTACGGGTAAACTATCTTTCTATCTTGTAAGTCTATTATCCGCGAAATAATATTGTAACAAAGCACTCAACGGCTTAATTAATTTTAGACGTAAAGCATGTGCGTTAAAATTAAAAAATAATTGAAAACCTTTTGCTTTTCTCACCTTTAGTTCCGGAAATCTATTCTCAGGAGTTTTTTTGGAATTTCTTGGGACATTTCCACAGGAATTTCCTTATCGGGAGTTTTTTGGAATTTCCCAGGGATCTCTTAGGAAATGTCTGGAAATTTTCCGGGAATCCGTTCCTAGAATCTTTTGGGAATATTCAGGCAATTCATTCTCGGGCATTTTCCAGAAATTTTTTGTTAATTTTCTGATAATTTTTCAGGAATTCATTCCCAGTAGTTTCCTGAGAATTTACCAGGAATTTCTAAGGATGCCCTTTGGAACCTCGGATGCTCAAAGGATCCTCGGAATTTCTCAGGAATCTCTTGGAAAATTTTCGGGGAATCCATTCCCTGGAGTTTTCTAGGAATTTTCCAGGAATTCATTCCCGGTAATTTCCTGGGAATTTTTAGGCAATCTATTCCTAAAAATTTCATAAGAATTCGTCGCCAATTTCCTGAGAATTTTCCAGGAATTCATTCTCGGGAATTTCCTGGAAATTTTCTAGGAATTTCTCGGGAAGTTTTTTAGAATATATACTAGGGTGGCTTAAAAGAAAATTAAGTTCCTTTGATTTGTGGGATTACCTCCCAAAAAGCTTTTATTTGGTGAAAAAACAACTGTGAATATTTTCAATTTTTTTGAATAATGGAATCTTAAATCCCACGGGGGTCAAATCACTCTCAACCGTAAAAAATTCGTATTTTCTCACAGGATTGATAAAAAATTTCTAGTTTTGCCTAAATATCATAGAAAGTGGTCAGAGAAAGTATTAAATAAAAAAGTACAGAAAAGTTGAAAAACATTCTCCAGAAATTAAAAGAACACCCCTTTTTTTGAACAAAAAATTAATTTTAGAACTTTCTGCAGTTTCTATTGCAAATATTTCGTGGATTTGAAGCAAAATAATGACGAACATTGTTCAAAAAATATTGGCTGCAAAATAGATGACATAAGGTTATTGGTCAAAAACTACCCCTTTTAAATTTTTAAGATAGATTTCGTATTTAATGAAACAAACTTCTATAAAAAATGCGTATAAAGATGTATAAAAAATATTTAAAGTTACCATGTATTGTATGAATGGTTAGTAACACCCCTAAGATGGAATAAACTACTCCTAATCGTAAAAAATTATATTTTCTCGTGCAATACAAACAAATAATTTTATTTTTGCCCACATATTGTAAACTGTCATCAGAAAAGGTAAGAAAATGAAAATGTTCAGAAAAGTGGAAAACCCACTCTCAGGAAGTAAAAAAACAACCCTTTTTTAAACAAAAATTTAATTCTCGAGCTTCTTATTGCTTCCAATGCAATAATTCGCATAATTTTGAATAGAATAATTTAATTTATTATTCAGAAAATTTGTATGTTTCGAAGTATTAGACGTTACAATATTTGAACGACGATAGAAAATAAGATTTTAAATGAAATTGGGTTAGTTTCTGAGGGTAGTTTTTCCCTCTTTTCAGTACATTTTCATTTCCTTACCTTTTCTTACGACAGTTTGCAATTTGTGGACAAAAATAAAATTATTTTTATGTATTGCACGAGAAAATATAATTTTTTTACATTTAAGGGTAATTTCTTCTATCTTAGGGGCATTATTAACCATTCATACAATACTTGGTATCTTTATATATTTTTTCATACATCTTTATACGTATTTTTTATAGAAATTTGTTTCATTAAGGGAAGGGGTTAGTCTCATAAGTTTGGGCACTTTTTAGATAATTTTTATTTCATATAAGAAAACATTCTTGAAAATCTATATTTTTATACATATAAGGGAAAGTCTTAAACTGTATAAAAAATTTTTTTCATTGATTTTTGACGATTTGTTTTGATGATACGGGCCCTTAAAGTAGATATCTTTTGTGTGCGGTAGACATATTATTTCGGGTTTGGATCGTCTGAAATCAAAAAATAAAACAGATCATTAAAAGTTAGGTTTTTCGCTATCGTGTGAACTAGAATCAAACATCCCCGACAAAGAAAAATAAAATGGCGGACTTTAAAATCTTTTCACCATTTTTTTACAACCTTAATCGTTTAAATAAATGACTTAATATTTAGCAATAATAATAATTCTAGTTCACACGATAGCGACAAACCTAACTTTTAATAATGTTTCATTTTTTGATTTCGGACTTTTTGATTTAAGATAACATAATGTACCGTACACAAAAGATATGGGCCCTTCTAGGTCCCGTATCTTAAAAAAAAATCGTCAAGAATCAATAAAAAAATTTTTTTATATAGTTTAAGATTTTCCTTTATTTGTCTAAAAATATAGATTATCAAAAATATTTTTTTATATGAAATAAAAATTATCAAAAAAAAGCCCAATCGTATGAGAATCATATGAGACTAACCTCTCAAATAAGAAATCTGTCAAAAAATTTAAAAGGGGTAGTGTTTGATCACTAAGGCTGCCTTATGTCATTTATTTTGTAGCTAATATTTTTTGAATAATGTTCGTGATTATTTTGCTTCAAATCCACGAAATATTTGCAATTGAAACTGCAGGAAGTTCTAAAATTCATTTTTTGTTCAAAAAAGGGGTGTTTTTTTAATTTCTGGAAGAAGTTTTTCAACTTTTCTTTACTTTTTCATTTTATTACTTTTTCTGACCATTTTCTATGATATTTAAGCAACACTATAAATTTTTTTATTCAACCTGTGAGAAAATACGAATTTTTTACGGTTGGGGTTGTTTTAAACCCCGTGGGATCTAAGATCCCATTGTTCAAACAATTTGAAAAAAATTCACAGTTGGTTTTTCACCAAATGGAAGTTTTTTTTTGGGGGAGTGACCCCACAAATCAAAGGAACTTTAATCTTGTTGAGCCACCCTAATATATACCCTCGGAATTTCCCAGGAATCTCTTGGGAATTTTCGGGGAATTTATTCCCGGGAGTTTCCTTGGAATTTTTCTGGAGTTCATTCCTAGAAATCTCTTAGAAGTTTTGAGCCAATCCATTTCCAGGAGTCTCCTGGGAATTTCTCGTCAATTTCCTTGGAGTTTGCAGGCAGTCTATTTTTGAGAGTTATCTGGGAATTTTTCTGGAATTTGTTGAAAATTTTCCGAGCTTCCTGAAAATTTCCCAGTAAGATCTCAGGAATCTCCTGGGAAATTTCGGAGAATCTATTCCCGGAAATTGCCAGGGATTTTTTCTGGAATCCATTTCCGGGAATCTCTTGGAAATTTTCAGATAATCCAGTCTCGGGAGTTTACTGGAAATTCCCCAAGAATTTCTCGTCAATTTCCTACGAATTTTCAGGCAATCCATTCCAGGTTATCTGAGAATTCTTTTAGAATTTATTAGAAATTTTACAAGAGTCCTGGAAATTTTCCAAGATCTTGGGAAATGAATGAATGAATCAGGGAATCTCTTGGGAAGTTTCTGGGAATTTTCCAGTAATCCATTCCTGGGAGTTTCTTTAGAATTTCGTGGGAATTTTTTGACATAGATCTGATGGAACCGCATTCTTCACTTTTGTGTCAAGGTTGCTTGAGTGCGCGTTTCGAGTTTTAAGTTTAATTTAAGGTCTAAATGCAACTTAAGGGTGCTTACACAAAGAAATAAGATGGCAGAGAAGCTTTTCGATTCTAATTCCCGACTAGACTGTAATTAGTCGGTTAAGTAACGCGAGTAATTAAATGAAAATATACTGTGGGTTTATGTCAGACCTTCAAGAGAAGAAACTAAGCGGGAAAACACCACTATCGCCCTATTCTGCGTTTGTATTAATCGCCTTTGTTTAGGTATAGTCGTGGGATAGTACAGAGTGTGTGAACGTTACACTGCATGCACACGTTTGCTGTACCGTCGAGATTGAAAGTTCATTGACTGGCTATGTATTCCCAGATCGGCGTTATAAATGACGTTTTGCTATTTGCGAAGCATAATTTTTCTTTTCATGAATTAGTCATTCATCAGTTTTTTCACAATCTTAAGATAGTTGCACCTTTATAATTATTTACTTTAAATTAAATACATTTTATTTAACCAATTAGGAAGACGGACAAAATTATAATTACACAATTATAATATGTATATAATACGTATATAATATGAATATATATGAAGTAGATCCTTTTTGTACAGAACAAGTATAATCTTAATTCCTGAGTATTAATTGAACCGCCGCAAACTGGGAGGAAATACGCTTTTTTCGTTCAAAAATGTCCAGAGCCTTCAATTTTGGTCCGATTTTTAATTTTTAAAAAATTAAAGTGCATTAAATTCTAAAGAGCTTCCCGGTCAGAACTTTTGTCTCCTCTATTTGCTTATTAATAATTTTTTTACTCAAAGTATGGAAAAACTGAAATTTTTTACATAATAATTTCTTACGCTTTATTAACTGCTTAGGTAAACTTTATATTGTCTTAAATGAATGTTTGGAGACTTACAGAATACAAATAATTTGTTTATTGTTCCAATTAATTGTTATAAACAAATTTTATGAACAAATTGGCCAAAAGTCTTATTATCGGTAAAAAATTTTTCTTTTTGCTAAAAGTGCTCCGTATTAATGTAGAAATGACATTTCATCACAAAAATAATTAAAAAGATAACAATAAGCATTGTTAGAAACAATTATTGTGACAAAATATTTAAATTTGAGGTTTTTCAAATTTTAATTCCATTCAATCGCCAGAACGACTTCAGATATTCCTTAAAATAACAAATCTTTAATAATATTTGGTAAAATATAACAATTTAAATTTTTATGAACAAATTAGATAAAAAAAATGCAATATTTTGGCCCTTTTGCGTAGAAAAAAATTTTGTTGCACTGGAAATGTTTTAAAATATTGGACGAATGACTGCTAGTCACAAAAATATTTGAAAAGTTAACACTGACCATTGTTATAAGCAATTCTTGTGACAAAATATTTAAATTTGAGGTTTTTTGAAATTTTAATTTCATTCAATCGCCAGAACGACTTCAGATATTCCTTAAAATAATAAATCTTTAATAATATTTGGTAAAATATAACAATTTAAATTTTTATGAACAAATTAGATTAAAAAATTCAATATTTTGGCCCTTTCGCGTAGAAAAAAAATTTTGTTGCACTGGAAATGTTTTAAAATATTGGACGAATAACTGCTAGTCACAAAAATATTTGAAAAGGTAACACTGACCATTGTTATAAACAATTCTTGTGACAAAATATTTAAATTTAAGGTTTTATTGAATTGAAATTTTCTATGACCGCCAGAATGGGTATAGATATTCCTGAAAATAATATATCTCTGATAATATTTGGTAAAAAATGTACCAATCTGAATGTTTATAAACAATTAAGGTAAACAAATTTCAAATTTCGGCAGTTATACAAAAAATCTGGTTTTCAATCGAAATAGCTTTAAGCTAAGTTGTGAGTCTAAGTTAATCATAAATATTAATAAAAATACATTATTAAATATTTTTATAAATGTTCTTACTAACAAACTTTATGCAAAAAATTCCTCTTCAATTGAAAAATTGAGAAATAGAAGTCTTTTCCGTATTCTTAGTATCCAGAGTTATATTTTGTTTTAATAACTTTCAGCTATTTTAATATTCTCTTTCAGGAATACATGGATTGGACTAAGAGTTTTCTTTCTCAGTTGTATTCTTTTCTACATTACAGTATATTTGTTTTATTTATTTATTCAGTTTTCTAATTCTTGGAGTTTGTGTTAATAATAGATTTAAGTACTTATTAATTTTAGTCCATTTTAAAACAATTTGTTGTGTTTAATATTTTTCCAATGAATGGTTTTCTAATAAGGCAAAATGGATACTTTAAAAGTTGTCAAAAAGACCCTATCCGATTTTTTGATTTCTAATTCCAATGGAGGTGTGGAAGATTTGGCACAGTATCTAAAAAGAGCATTTAATTTAAGCGTTAAACAATTGAAAAAGGTTAAAAACAAATTAAATCACATTTCATCCCTTATTTTGGAAGAAAATGGTACAGTTCATCATTTATTAAAACTTGTTTCAACAAAAAGTTTGCAGATTGGTTGAACACATATTTTATCGTGGAATTTCAACCTGAAAGTAATGACAAATGCGGAAGACCAAACTCAGGTGACTTTGTAGAATGTTCTACTTCGACAAAACGAAGGAAATTAATTGATATTCAGGAAAAATATACTGACTTTTTGTGCCTATCAGTCATTCTTTCAATAGTTTGAAACATTTTCAGTGCAAAAAACATTTCTTTTCTACGCAAAACGGCAAAAATTTCGAATTTGTTTATCTAATTTGTATATAAAAATTTAAATTGTTATATTTTACCAAATATTTTCAAAGATACATAATTTTTAAAAAATACTTGCAGCCGTTCCGGCAATTGAAAGAAATTATAATTTGAAAAAACCTTAAATTAAAATATTTTGCTAAAAGAATTGTTTACAACAATGGTTATTATTAACTTTGCCATTATTTTTGTGAATTAATGTCATTTCTATTGAAGGCTCTGCACGTTTCTGAACAAAAAAGTGTATTTCCTCCCAGTGTGCGCCGCATAGTGGGAAAAAAATGACTTTTTTGGTTCAAAATAACGTACAGCCCACAAATATTGACCTAAATATGCACTCTTTTACGTTTGGACCTAAAAAATTTGAAAAGAAAGCTGATAAAATTTTCCAAAGAGTTGTCGAGCCTAATTTTTGAATTTTGATTAATTTGATTTTTTATTTCAATTTTTTTGTAAATAAACAAATATGACGAAAAAATGAGCATTTTTTCTATTTGACGTTCCCGGTGCTCGTCAATAATAGGAAAATTGTTGCAATCGCCTACGTTTCATAGAGTAACATTAGCTAAAGATATTCCATGATGATATAATAAACAAAAAATTGTTTTAAACAAATTATTTGTTGAAAGGCTGTTTTCCATAATATTCAATAATTTTACGTTTTTTTAAGTTATACTGCAAGAAATTTAGATGGAAACAACATTATAATGGAGAAAATTTTTATCTTAAGATTATTCTTGTTAATATTATAAAGCAATTTAATAAACAAATGCATTATTCAGGCATTTGCCGCCAGAAAAATTCGATTGTTTTGATGTCAGTTCTTTTAATTAGGAACCTTATGATAATTTCAGCAAAATTCGTAATTTTTTGATTATTTTATATTTTTTAAAAACAAATTTAATAAAAAATGCATTATTCGGGCATTTGTCGACGGAAAAATTCGTTTTTTAAAAATTTCAGTCCTTTTAATTGGGAACTTCACGATAACACTCATACTTAGTTGATAAATTGTATGATTTTTAAAACAAATGTAATAAATAAATGCATTATTTGGGCATTTGTCGACAAAAAAATTTGTTATTTTCAATGTCAGTCCTTTCAATTGGGAACTCCATGATAATTTCAGCAACATTCATGATGATTTGATAAACTGTATGATTTTTTTATTATTTGTTTGTTTTGTTATTATTTGTTTGTTTGTTTATTATTTGTTTATTGAATTTGTTTTAAAAAACCATGAAATTAATCAACTAAGTATGAGTCTAGATGAAATGAATATGGACTTCTCAATTAAAAGGATTGTCATTGAAAAAAAACGAATTTTTCCGTCGACAAATGCCCGAATAATGCATTTTTAAATTAAATTTGTTTTTAAAAAAACCTAAAATAATCAACAAATTATGAATTTTGCTGAAATTATCATGAAGTTCCTGATTAAAAGAATTGACATTGAAACAAACGAATTTTTCTGCCAACAAATGCTTGAATAATGCATTTGTTTAACTAATGTTACTCTATAAAACGTAGGCGATTGCAACAATTTTCCTATTATTGACAAACACCGGGAACGTCAAATAGAAAAAATGACCAGTTTTTCGTCATATTTTTTTATTTATAAAAAATTGAAATAATCGTTCATAATGTTGGATGTTAATTTTGGCCTTAGGATCAGAATATTCTGAGCCTAAAACCAAAATTAACATCCAACATAATTAACGATTATTTTCATCGAGGGTCAATACAATCCCCCACTGAGAAAAAATGGAAAAACTGAATGAAAAATCAGGCTCAACAATTCGCTGGAAAGTTTTATCAGCTTTTTTTTCAAATTTTTTACGTTCAAATACGTCAATATTTGTGGGCTGTATGTTATTTTGAACTAAAAAAGCTTTTTTCCCCCACTGGGCACCGTATCGTAAAAGGGAGTATAAAATTTCATGATCCCATCATAAACGGATCCTGACAATGTAAAAATTAAAATTTTAAAAATAGTTTTCGATATCCAAGCAAATGAAATTAAATGTAAATTTTTGAAAATCAAAGTAAAAAAAAAGTTACAAAAGCAGTGAGAGGCCATTGCGCTCGGACCAAGAAATTTATAGCCCCTTCTACGATGTGGCGGTTTAATTTGAGTCTGAAAAGCTTTTAAAAATGCTGCGCAATGAGTTGTTTTTACTTTTTTATAATGTAATTATCAATTGTTTGTAGCTTTTGATATCCTGTGTTTTTTCTGTTTATTCATCTTGCCTTTAATTGCGACCTTGCGACTTAATTAAAATGCACTCTGGACGCATTTAACAGGAGAGATAAGAAAGTTTTGAAAAGTAGAGAACGCTTTTTCACTTTTGTAACTTATATGAAGCAAAGCGGTTATTGAAATTATGCACGGAATTTCACTTATTTATGTTATATAAAATTATACAGTGCATTCGCGTATTTTCAACATTTCTCAGAAACTTCATTCTTGCCTTGAAACTGGGTAAATTTACATTACTAATGAGCGAACCAGGAATGGAACTTGCTTGCGTTTTTATTAAAATAGTTGACTTTAGTTCATCTTTAAAAGGGTTTCTAAATGTCAGTTATCAATTTTTGTTTTTGTTTTAATGAGTCTAAATTTAAAAAGTTGGGCCACAAAGCGGTCACCTACTTTTTCATAGTAGTTTATTATTAATTATACAAAATTAGGTGTATTCATATTACAGACGATAAAGTTTTTTTTCTATTTTGAATAATTCCCGAAATAATTAACATTCTTCAATCTTCTGGAATTCATATTACAGGTGAATTTACACAAAATCTTAAAATATGCTGTCTATCGATTTTTGATATTTTGATTTAAAGAGTGAGATATTTATGAGAATTAGCATAACTTTGATATTATGCTATTAAAATTTTTATGGAAAATCGTCTTCAAAATGATCCCAATAAGTTTTCATTATTTCGGAAGTTTTTACTTTGACAAAACAGTGAAATTTTGACTTTTTTTTTGTCACCAAATCTTTCTGTCTATTTTGAGGAAAATATTTTATCGTGTGCATTACACTGATCAACAAAAATGACCTTTAACCTCGCTGAATGCGACATATCATTTCCGAAGTACTTTTCAATGCCGAACACGAATCTGGCTTCCATTTGTTGCTATCACGCCTTGTTTAATAGATATTTGCAATTAAAATTAAAAGTAAAATATTGCTTAACAAGTTTTTTTGCGAGTGAAAATTTTTTTCCGACCTCAACGCAGGTCATTTTGATGCGTTTTTTAACGCAGTTTGCGAATATCGTCTTACTGAAGCGATATCTATAACAGTTTTTGAGATATTCTCAAAAAACTGAAAAAAAGTGCTAAAAATGTACTGAAATTTCAGTG
>JBAGKK010020919.1:0-11473 GCA_037177015.1 Euceroptres primus | reverse complement strand
TTCCGTCTGGAATCTTCTAGAATCTTCTCGGTCCTCAGTAGCGTATTCTCTTTCGTTGAGTGCCCTCATTTTTGAATCAATATTTTTAATCATTTAATATTTAATTGTTCTTGTTATTTTATTTCTTTAGTAAATTAAAGTTTTATTATTGAGGGTCATTTGGACCGCCTCAACGCCTAAGCATCCAAAAATCGATTTTCTGATTATGAACGTTTTATATCAATTAAAACGCGCTCTTTGAATTGGTGGTGTCAGAAAAATTCTATGTTTAATATTTTTGCATGAAATAAGACTTTTTACATTGACTTTTGAACGGACGTTCAAGTCTTCTCTATTGTTACCTACGCATTCACGATTTCCGTGTCTGTGTGAGGCTCAGAGTTTGTGAGTAGTCTGCTGGGTAAGGGACGGAAACTTACGGACGCTGAACTTAACTCAGTATGCAAGGTAAAGAGAGAAAGAAATATCGGACGAGTCCTATCGGCCCGTCGCCACTTCTCTTGTTTCTCCTCTAAATTTTATACAAAAGTATCTTAACCCTTACACAAAATGTATTAGTTTTAATAT
Organism: Euceroptres primus; assembly: GCA_037177015.1. Classification (NCBI taxonomy): domain Eukaryota; kingdom Metazoa; phylum Arthropoda; class Insecta; order Hymenoptera; family Figitidae; genus Euceroptres; species Euceroptres primus. The sequence continues at coordinate 10,906 of JBAGKK010020919.1, read as the reverse complement.
AAATGTTTAGTAAGTTTACTGTACATTATATAGGCCATTATTTCTTAACTGCCCAAAAATTCTCAACCCAAAAAATCGATCGGGTTCAAACTTGGGTAAAGTGCAGTCCTATTGGATGGTAGTTTATAGGAAAAAACTTTTGTCGCTGGTATACATATTTACGGATAGGAAGGGGGTATAATTTTTTAATTCTGTCAGGGTACCATCTATTTCGATGAATTATACCTCCGTTTATATCAATAAAATCAATTTTTTGCCTCTTCAATTTGGATATTGTTTTTTACGCCCTTTTCACTGATCGTACGCATTTTTGGTGAAAATAAGTATTTAAACTTTAAAAATCAAAATCAAAAATGAATTAGACTTTTTTGAAATTTTTCTTTTTATCTAGAAAGAAAGCTTAGGTTTTTGCCCTTAAACACCTATAGGTTTAAAAATGGACAAATTTTTATTTATTTTTGAAAGTAAGCGTTATATAAGTTTTTTTCAGTTAACATTTTTTTCAATGATTCATGACTCATTTAAGATCAATAAAAAGAAATTTAATCACTACAGTTTCGGTAGGGTTTTTCATGCCCTTTCTACTGATCATAAGCATTTGTTGAAAAAATAAATTGCTGACCTTACAAAATGAAGGTCAAAGCATTTCTTGAAGAAATAATTATTTTAACCTTCATTTTTGAAGTTCAAACATTTATTTTTTTTGTAAAATGCTTATGATCAGAAGAAAGGGCATGAAAAAGCCTAACGAAGCTGTAGTAAGAACATTTCTTTTTATTGATTTTAAATGAGTCATAAATCATTGAAAGAAATGATAACCGAAAAAAACTTACATAACACTTATTTCCAAAAATAAATAACAATTTGTCCATTTTTTAACCTATAGGTGTTTAAAGGCAACAACCTGAGCTTCCCTTATAAGTAAAAAGAAAGGAAAAAAATACCCTAAATTTGAAAAAAATCGAATTTATTTTTGCTTTTGATTTTTGAAGATCAAATACTTATTTTTCCAAAGAATGCGTACGATCAATGTAAAGAGACAATTGGGAAATAATGCCTCGTAGGTTATACGTATAACATTTGAAACTTTGATGCCTATTATCTTTCGTTGGAAACCGTCTACCTTTCTCAAAAGGAACAGTTAGATATTACCATTCTTTTCATTCAGTAAAAATTTGTAAAAATTCTGCTGAAAAGTCAATTCGCAAGCGTACTACAATAACTTAAGGGGACGAAGAACTACAAATATCGTCAAATGGTCCTGATAGTTGAGCATATATTTGAATTCCTCATCTTTACAGGTTTTCATGTCTATCAAGTCCACTTTAGACCGTTAATTAATCTCTTTAGATAAGTTTAAGCTTTTTTTGCATACAATACATAGTCCTAAATACAGTGAAACTGCTCCTCTCGTTATATTGGCATATTTCGAAGACAAAGCTTGTTCTGTTCGATTGCGACCACCATGATCACACTTCAAATGTGCGTTACGAATTGCGTTACGTGATATTTAACTTCGAGCACTTTTCAGCAATTGAAATAATAAGTTTTTTAACACCTCCGAAACATATAATATCAAACCTCTTCAATTGCTTGTCCACATTCAGCTGAAGTTTTTCCTTCCTTTGACTTAGCCTAGTCAATGAATTCTACAATTTCGTTATATTTTTCTACAGCTTAAATTCGTTGTGTATTATGCGATTTTTTAATTCCTTCAATTTAGTTCCAAATCAATACTTCATTTCTAAATAACTATCTTCAATTTCTTTACCCATTATTAACTTTTTTACATCTACGCGATTTCTTCAAATATAGAATGGAATTCTAAATTCTAAGCTATAAGCTACTCGTACAAAAGCTGAAAAAAAACTGACTGGAGATTATAGGCTGCAAGAATATAGGATAGATAAAAGGGCGGAGCGAAATTAAAATTTTTTTTCAAATTCGGGAGAGGTCCAAAAATTGTAGTGTGGTACCCGGATTTCCCACAAAAAGTTATAGATAAAAAAATATCTTATGTTCGTGCATTCACGATAAAGGTCAAAATAACAAAAATTAGAGAATCTTTAGTCATTTTGGCTCGAAAATAATTTTTTAAATGGTGAATGGGGTTTCGAAAATTCGTATTTATAACGGTAATTATCCTCTCAAAGCTACCAGGCATTTAAAAAAATTGTCTACGTTGTAAATTGCCATAAAGTTGAAAAAATGAGAAAAATCGTGTTTTTACTTGAGTAAATGATACTTTTTTTATTGTTAACGGTCTTTTTAAGGATAAAAAGTGTTCGAAAAGTTAGTAATTACAACTGCAATTATTTTTCAAAAGCTATGTAGCAATAAAAAAATCTTTATACATAGTAAATAGTGATTAAATTTGGAAAAAAGGAGAAAACCCAAGGTTTCACTTCATTAAACGAAATTTTTCTTATTGATAACAATTTTATATTAATCGGAACCATTATGTATGATGTTTCAAATGTGTGTAAGTTAATATAAAAGTAAATATACACATTCACAAAATTACATACACGTAAAAGATAAACCCAAAAATTTTGGTTTTGCCGATCTTCTTTATAAACCGAATGAAAACCTGCTTTTGTTTCGAATTGTGGTAAGGATTTTCTGTCCCACATGATGAACTTCACTAAAACCCTTAACTCGAAAGATGGTTCTTCTGTGGCTACCCACTTCTAAGCTTTACTTTTAATTGGCGAATAATACCTGAATGTTTGCCTATATTAGTAGGGCAACCATTGCAGCAAACGCAATCCAGTTTTGAGAGGTTCACTTCATTCTCTTTCAAAAATGTCCAAATAAAATTTGAAACGGCTGTAATACCTGTAGATTCTGTTGCTACATATCCTAAGTAGTTACTTCCGGGCTCTACAATGAGAGATGTATGCTCTTCACGTTTTTCAGAGAATTGTTTTTTGTTTCGTTACCAGTGTCTTTTCGTATTTTAGTTTCATTTTTACTCCCGTCGAAGTAAAGAGCTTTCAATTGTGCATTTTTCAACTGTTGGTTCTGGAGTTCACCACGAACTCCTTCTCTCACGCCCCCCCCCTCTCTCTCTCTCTCTCTCTCTTTCACGACGCAACCTTACTTCTGTCAAAAATTAATCACTTCACCTCTGGAAAATATTGACTTATGTCAAAAATTATATCAGAAGCCAGTTCTGCAGCAGACCTATCTACTAAGCCATGTCTATCGCAAGTTTTTGCAAATAATGGACATTTTATTCTTCTTCCTTGTTTAAGATGCCAGTCAGGAAGGACACAGTCCTTGCCATTACTTTCATCTTCTGCACTCTCGCCTTGCTCCACCTCAACAATGTCAACCAAATTGGCGATATTTATGTCATTTGATTAAATCTTTTCTACCTTCGAACGTTTTTTTTTCAACACCATTTTTCTTTACAAATTTATCATGCTTCGCTTTAATTAGTTTTCTTCTTCTTGATGTTGCTGCCCTTGGTTCAACTAGATGCATCATACCCTTAGTTCACTAATCCAAAAGAAAGGGCTTCTGTACTTCTGGAATCATTTTTTCACAGCTACAAGAAAAATCCTGGCACTTAAAGGCAGCAATATCAAAAATGGATTTCATTTCTTCACGGAATGTGTTCAGTTTATTCTTAAAACTAAGTCCGGTTTGATCTTTATTATATGATTTTATTAATTCATAATAAATATTATGATCTTTCTTCAGCAATTGAACAATTCTTCGATTATTGACAATCGGAATGCATGTCTTGTTCCAGATTTTCTTCACCTTCTCTATAACTAAGCTAGAAATTTCGGAAAACGATGGTTTCTTTTTTATTCCTTCACCTAAAATTTTTTGACTTTCGAAAACTTAGTGCCTGAAATCCTAGAGATGCATGGGTAGATTATCATCTTCTAACTCGCAACAGCCATCTAGTATTTCACACTGTTCTCGACAACTTGAAGGAATTTTATTTAAAAATCTCATAAATTTAATATTGTATATTTACACTGCACTTTTAAAAATAATTTACCTCTTAATCAACAGAAATGACATGACATGACTAAGCAATTAATAGTATTTATAACCATGAAATTAGGGACAATTTTTCAGTTGTTTCTAGGCTTTGAGTTTTTTTAAAATTTTAAACCAAATTAAATTATTATTTCAATTTTTATAAAGCAATTTTAGCTTATGTATGAAAAATAAGGGTGCATGCAATTAGTAGTAGGAATAATTTATAACAGTGATATTTGTTGATTTCACGTTAAACGTTCAATGATTCATAAGTCTTTTTTAATAATGTTAAACTAAATTATCTACAAACAAAAGTCCTAAATTGGCAATAATTATGACTTTATGTAATTTATTCAACTTTAAAGACAATTTACGAAGTACATGGATTTTTTTATTGCTGCATAACTTTCGGAGGATAATTATACTCGCAATTTATAACTTTTAGAGCCCTTTCAATCAATAAAAATATTGTTTTCATTAGGAAAAGTATCATTTATTCAAGTAAAATCTCGGGTTTCCCCCTTTTGCCACATAGCTATCAAAAACTGCATAGATATTTAGAAACTTTTTTATTAAAAAAAATACCGTTAAAAATAATAAAAGTATCATTTAATCAAGTAGAAACACGATTTTGCTCATTCCTTTTAACTTTATTGGCAATTTACGATGTATAGGAATTTTTTTAACGCCTCATAGATTTCAGAGGATAATTGGTCTAGGTTGCAATTGTCTGGCCGATAATTTAACATTCGATACAAGGCGAACCAATAATGAAGGTAGATTAAATTATGCCTCAATCACTCCTAACACAAACACCGAATACGACTTCCGTCCGCAGGAAGTGTATTCCGTTATTTGCGTCCGTCGCGAACTTACGAAAATTCCCTCTGTACAGAATGATTTTACGGCCTTTCTATGGACATTTCCCGTGAAATCCTCCCTAGGCAACTGAGAAAAACTTAACTGCAAACATCAAATTTTAGGGCCAAATCGCGTTCCGATGCTTGGACGGGAAAAATATGTCAGGATTCTACTAGAGCTCCGTACTCGTTAAGAAGTCTCTTTAAACTGCGATTGTAAATTTGACCGTCGTGACGCTCGTCGATACATGGAGGGTATATCGAAAGGGATTTTTGCAAGATAAGGAATTGGTGATTAAACTTAAGTGATAGAAGTAGGAGGTGATGAATTTAGCGGAAATTGCCATGTCAGTTGCTACGTGTGATTTTTACCTGCCTGAGAATCGCACGATTCTCTTTCCTAATTCCACTTGCGAAACTGGAAATATGCTCATCAAATGCCAATCGTCACACGGTATCATGCGTGTGTAAGTAGTTGTCGCGGTAAAGCAATGCGACTATTCGTGTGGCGTGCCAATGAGTACGAGAAATACGGAGCGATGGCCGAAATCATGAACCGCGGCAGTCGACTCTCTTTCGATTTCGCTCTCGCGATGACTCTGTTTTCTTTCTCGAACCGGTGTCACTCTACTTCGCACTCTACATTCTCTTTCATTACAATTCTTCGCGCTCTCCTTCATTCTCTTGTTCTTACAATGTATCTTTCTCTTTCTTCATTCTCTCGTTCTTAAATGTATCTTCGCAGTTTCGTAATGTTTTTCTAACAGCAATTTTTAGGGGACTTAAAATTAATGTGCAAACCTGTAAAGCATAAAGTTCCTGAACGTGGGAAAATAAAGAAGGATGGATCGTTTTGCGGTTCTTATTTTAAAATAGTTAGCTTGGTTCTGCATAAGAATTTCTATTCATTCTTCTCCAGCAGCTTCAACTTATTGCAGTGAAACTAGAAATGATGAGCGTGCTGTAGTTGTCACGGTTTATGTTTCTCAGGCCAAGGCCTGCCTACGCCGTGGATTCCCGTACGTTTCCCCGAATACCATCCACCGAATAGACGTTTCCCCGGCAGCCATTTTTCCGAAGGCACTATCCCCGAAGACAAATCCCCGAATGAATTATTACCCGAATATCAGTACCCCGAAAATAATATTACCGGAATACGATTCCCCTGAAAATGTATACTGTTTTTCGAATTACAAGGAAATAAAAGACTGTAATGTATCGCGTTTATAACCGAAATTTGCAGTAGTATGACACATGTGTAACCGAAATTTGCCATATTAAAATTTTTTGTTATAAAATTTAGAGTGAAATATGCCTCCGCAAGTCGAAGTTATAAATAAGAGAAGGATTGTGATTGATGGGTTCTTGTACGTAAGATCTTGTGGAGGCGGCGAAGGTAAAACGTACTGGGACTGTAAAAAAGTGCGCGATGAAGTATGCAAGGCCAGAGCTATAACGAAAGTTATCGACGGTGTAGTATCCGTAATGGAAGGTCCCGATCAATCGAAACATACCCATCCACCTTCGCGTGAAGAAGCAAAAGCCGAAAGAATCAAATTTTCTATTAAACGTAGAGCTGGCGAACGTGTAACGCCAGCTGTGATTTTGCAAGGTGCTTAAAATGTAATTATGTTGTACGTACGTATTTTGTTATATTATTAGCGTATTTTTATTTTATAAGAAGAAATAGCGGGTGCGTCATGAAGGGTTTTGTGCCACTTACCGGAAAGGGAAAACTTAAAAAAGACCGTGAGAAGGGAAATGAGAAAGAAAGAACCAGACAACCCCAATTCCCTCGATGAACTTAAAGAGATTCCCGAAAATTTGCAAGTTACCACAACTGGCGATAGATTTTTAATATACGATTTTCGCGACACAGAAGATTTAGAAGGTGGGAGAGTGATTGTTTTCGCCACGAGGCGTAATTTGGAATTATTACTTTCGAGCCGAAGGTGGTACTTGGATGGTACTTTTTGGGTGTCACCATCCATTTTCACCCAAGTATTTACAGGTAAATAAAAATATATATAGGTGACACATACATAGGTATATATGATGTGGATTGTATATATTCATTACAGTGATTAGCACATAAAACCAGAATCCCAATGATCCCGAATCTCCGACTGTTGCTTTTCCCTATGTTTACTGCTTACTCTCGTCAAAAGAAACTGTTCAGTACAGTACGGCACTTCAAGCAATCGTGTCAGCTGCTGAAGAAAATGGAATAAGAAATCTTCAACCACGAGAAGTGATGGGCGGTCTGGAAATGGCATTACTAAATGCTGCCAAAGAGAATTTTCCAGCTGCTCGTATAAATACTTGTTTCTACCACCTCTGTCAAGCCCTGTACCGGCAAATTCAGAAGCTGGGTTTGCAGACAGCATATAATGACGCTGATAATACGGAGGTTAAAGATTTCACACATCTGGTTGTAGCATTAGCACTCGTTCCTGTTTACGTAAGTGGTATTCCTGCGCAGGTTCGGAGAAGAGCGGTAGCTCCTCGATATCCGCCGGCAATATGGAATCAGTACATGTCAACTTTAATGGGCCACAGCAGAACCAATAATGCTAGCGAGGGATGGCATAATAGGTTTTGCTTAGTTGTTGGAAGAGACCATCCTGAGATATTTTCAGCAATTAAAGATTTCCAGAAGGAGCAGGGTGACACAGAGATTCAGATTACCGAACTATCTCTTGGTAGAAGAGTGAAAGCTGCACCAAAAAAGGCAAGGGTAGATGCTCAGAAAAAGATTAAGAGGATTGCTGAGACGTAAGAGGATCGTACTAGTGGCTTGTTACCGGGAATATTTAGATAAAATTGTGTATAATATTGGTATATCTTGAGCATGAAGTATAATGTATACATTGTATGGTTGTGTGATAAAAAAACAGATTTTATTTCCGAAAAAAGTATATGACAGGTATATGAAATTTTCGGGGAAAAAATTTTCGGGTAAAAAAAATTCGGGGGCATGGTCGGTTTGTGAATTCGGGGAAATAGTCGTCGGGAAAATGGTTTTCGGGGAAACGTCCATTCGGGGGACGGCATTCAGGGGAATGGTCGGGAACGTGGAGGCCAGATTCGGATTCAGCACAAAAAACTACTCTGAAAATGACATATCTCATTCCATGAGCACATAGGCCACATTTTGTTGACCAGTGTTATTGTATCTTGATTCCCCAATCTTCTCCCCTCTATTTTTCACCTGCTTTTCTCTATTTCTTGCGTCCTCTTCTTCCTAGTCTATATTTCCTGCTTCTCATATCCCTCGATTTCTAAAAAACTCCCTTTTTTTCTTCCTCTTGACCCCACATCCTAAAATCGGCCATGCCAGCGCATCAAATAACATTATTCTCCTATTTCAATTTTTTTTAATCTTCTTTTTCCTATACTCCATATCTGTTCCATTACCCCCGCCGCTTTCTTAATCCTTTCACTAATATGCGTTCTATAATCCACATTCGCAAGCATGCTGAAATCGAGATATTTAAATTCCTTTACTTTCTCTATCTTTATAACTTTCCATCTCGCTATCCATTCTTCCTTTCTTCCTCCCCCCATTTTAAACCTCATTACAATCGTTTTATCCGACCTAGGTCTCAGTTTTTTCCAATCCAAGAATTTTTCTAACCCCGTAATCAAACCTGCTATTTTTCCTCATTCTCCGTTAACAGTACTATATTATCAGCATATGCCAATGTTTTCTTCTCCTAGCTTTCGCACCCTTTTTTTTTTCGCACCCATCTCCTCTTCCAGATCTGAGATCAATATATTGAACAGGACCGGGCTTAGTGGACAACCCTGCCTTACACCTTTAGCCAACCAAAAACTTTTTCCTATTTGTTCTCCCACCGTAACCTTACTTTTTGTCTTTATAAAGATCTCTGCTAATCTTTTCCTTAAACCTTCTTTTATCACCTTTTTCTCTATAGTTATATTTATCTGTTCCTTGTGCAATGAGTCAAACGCCTCCTTTAAATCCACAAATATTGCTGTCATGCTCCCTTTCTCTCTTTTGATCCTTCTGTTTATAATATAATTTGGCACGTAAATATTATCAATCACTTCCATGTCTTTCCTAAACCCTGTCTGATTTGGCGGGATAATCTTTCCTTCCTCTTCTTCTGTCTTAAACCTCTCCGATAAAACAGTTACATACACTTTATAGAATGTCGGCATTAACGTCACTCTCCTCTAGTCTTTATTCTTCGCCCCTTTGCCCCTTTTCACTATCGGTATCAGAACCATTCTTTCCATAACTTTGGACAACCTTCTCCTTTCCAGACTCTGTTGCATATTATTTATACCCATTCCTTTAGTTCTTTTCCTTCATATTTCCAGACTTCATTGGAAATTTCATTTATACCAGGAGCCTTCCCACCTTTCATTGTTTTTAACACCTTGCTTATTTCTTCCCTTGATATGCCCTCTTCTTCGTCTCTATCCCTTCCCTCTTTCCCTACCTTCCTAATTTCCCTCTGCATTCCACCTAACAAATCCATAAAATATTTTTTCCATTCTACCATCTCAATATCCTGGTTTACTCCTTTACTTCTTCTCCTCTCGTTATTTACCACCTTTCAGACCTCTTCCGCCGTCCTAGCCCTCTCTGCCTCTTCTTCAAACCTTTTTTTTCTCCTTTCTTTCTATCACACATCTCAGTATACTCCTTTTTACATTCTTATCATCATATAAGAAGGTATTAGATTTGTGTAAAATTTGACCCCCCCGTTTTTGTCAGATGTCCACGTTTTGAGATCCCCTGAACCCAAAAAAGTGGTTTCTGTGAATGTGTCTGTCTGTAGATTTTTTTTGTGAGCACGATAACTTTCAAAAGAATTGACAGATTCGATTGGCCTTTGGTATACTCTGTTAGTATCCTAAAATGAAGGTCAAGTTTGTTAGCCAGCTATTTTGAATAAAAATTCAAAAAAATCACAGCATTTTGAAAATTTTTGAGACCACTTTTTTCGCAATTTATAAATTCTATGTACGGACGTTTATAGTACCCAGAAAGAAGAACAATTTATCTTTATGCCATTTTTCAAAAAAATAAATATTATCAGACTTATAGCATTTTGAAAATTCAAAAATCAGAAGAAAATGAAGATTTTAAGCCAAACAACGCACGATATAAAAAAAAGTCAAGAAAAGAAAAACATTTTTTTTAAAGCTCTACAATATTTGCATAACAACTTTTTGAATTTTTAAAAAAATCGAAAATTCAAATTTTCCCGCCAAAAAACGTGAAGCATAAAAAACTATTCAATGGAAAAATTATTGATCTGAAATAGATCTACAAATTTTCTCTTGACCATTTTTTGATAGGATAAGTAGTTTACAGCATTTTGAAATTTTTTGAAACTACTTTTTTTGCAATTTACAAATTACATGTTCAGATCTTCATAGTACTCAGAAAGAAGAACAATTTATTCTTATGACATTTTTCAATAAAATGAAAATCATCAGACTTATAGCATTTTCAAAATTCGAAAAATCAAAAGAAAATGAAGATTTTAAGCCAAACAACACGCGATATGAAAAAAATTCTAGACAAGAAAAACATTTCTTTCCGAAAGCTCTACAATATTGGCATAACAACTCCTTGAATTTAAAAAAAAATTAAAAATTCAAATTTTCCTACCAAAAAACGTGAGATATGAAAAAATATGCAATGAAAAAATTATTGGCCTTAAGTAGATCTACAAATTTTCTGTTGACTATTTTTTGACAGGATGAGCAGTTTTCCTTTTAATCTTAAAAATTTTGTTAAAAAATTAAAAAATTCAATTTCCCCGCCAAAAAACATGAGAAATTCTTTTTAAAAAAATGATTAGCCTTAAAAACCAATTTTGACGATAAAGGAATTTTAAGGCCAAAAACCAATTTTCCATTAACCGTTTTTTGATTAGATAATTAATTTTCATTTTAATTATGAAAAATACTGTTTTTTCAAAAAATACTAATTTTTCTTCACCAAAGACTTTCGAAAAAATTATGGGATTATATTGTGCTTTAGCACACTAGAAAGGAAGAGT
>JBAGKK010020908.1:0-11473 GCA_037177015.1 Euceroptres primus | reverse complement strand
TATATATATAGAGAGAGAGAGAGAGAGAGAGAGAGTCTATACTTAAGTAAAAAATGAAATACATTTATTTTGCATGCAAAAGTGAGCATACTTGTATACTATGATTCTCTTATTTTAGTGAAGAATTGAATTATAAGTCTTCGAAAAGGCGAAAAGAATGGTATATTATTTATGAATGAAAAATAACTCAATTCAGTTGCATGCAATATTTGAGTTATCAACAAATTTCACGTGAAATAATACAATGCATCAATAGATGTTAGTGAACTGTTTATTCAAGTTCTTGTTGGTTTACAAGAATTCCCATATAAACATGGCTATCAATTTTCATGTAAATGCAAACATTAAGAATGCATTCAATAGGAATAGCTTTTGTCTTATTACCCTTGTGAAAAGGAAGACCAACTTAATACCATTTTAAGACCAGTTTCAAACCACGTTTGGTCTTTTTCTGGTCTTTTCCCTTCAGCCTCTACCTGCATCACTTTTAGGGCATTGAAATAGATACTAATCTCTCTCTCTCTTTCTCTCTCTCTCTCTCTCTCTCTCTCTCTGAAATAAGGATAGCTGTCTGTATAAACAGAATAGCTATACCTGAAAGACCTGAAGAAGCTGTGCTGATTTATGAGATCTAGAGGCTTCAACTCTGTCCCTCCCACAATTTCTTCATCTCTTTCTGTGGAAACTTACAAGAAAGTGATGACCCTAATAATGATGGGATATTGGGGGTTTAAACTGCCGGCGGGTACAAAAGGACTGTGGTCTTCTGGGGACCAGAAAATATCAGTTTAAGACCACTTTAAGACAAGCGCTTACCTGCCTACACTGTAGTCTTAAGTTGGTCTTCTTTTCACGAAGGTAGTTACTTCACATGGAAGTAAAAAGTAGCAGCTGTCAAAAATAAAATTGTCCCCCTGAGCGTGCAAAAGTGGTCGGTCAATACACGTCCGGATAATAGCATAACTTTGATAGGGACATTGACAGAGCTGTTGCCTACAATTACAGTTTCGGATTTTTAGAAGACTACATACGAAGCCAATTTTCAGTAAATTATTAGCGTGATACTGGACCACATGTGAGTGTGTTTGCAAATTATCTTTATAAATTTCTGCTACATACAACTTGTTATTCTTCAATAGACGCAAATATTGCAGTACTCTCAATTTTTGCAACAGGATTCCAGAATTAGGACAAGCAGTTTGTACAATGTGTGGTATTTCTAAGAGACGTTGATAAGCACCCACACTGTGACAATTTGGAAGCAACTCCTCCCTTTTATTTAAGTTATTTTTACCTGACGTTTTCTTTTAAACAAAAATCACGGATATCGCCATTCCGTAACTGTTCTATAAACTTTATCCTACTTATAAACAAGTGATGTGATTTTATTATTTGTGTATCAATATGGGTAGTTTCATGGACAAGTTTTAAAATTTGCTCATTAGTATTTTCATACTTGAAACAGGAATGTGCCCATAGTGGAACAAAATTTCTCAACGCATTCAGATAAGTGCAATAGTCGGTGGATATTAATCGAACAAAACTGTTGACCATATAAATCTGTAAATTCTTTAATGAATCTATGCAACAAATCGCGTGCTATTTCAAACATGTTAGGCATTATGTTATCAGAATTAAGAGTGGATACTGCAATGACTAATAATACTTAGTTTTCGAAATAATTCTGTTGCAGTACTCCAGAAAAAACAGGAATAGAGTAGTAAAAGAACCACGTCTTCAACTCTGAACATTTCCAATGGACTAAATCATTTAAAGTACGTAGCATATGATGTATGAATTTAGGAGGCTTTGTTTGCTTCGATATTTCATTGATGATATCGATAGCATTAAACAATGAGAAGTCATAGGCCCTGTATTTAATATCAAATAATAAAGTTAAAATCTTTTTTACAACGCCACCGTCGATGTCGTGCATACGATCGAGAGCCATCCCTTTTATAAAATCAGGCATTTACAGAGAAAGAGCTCTGGGACCTTTTACACCCATTTTCGGTTCATCTGGTGTTGCGATATTTGCGTATTCTATACAGTTTTCCAATGTTCTTAATACTATTTCGTTTTCAGACAATGTAAGTTAAGAGTTGTAATAATCCCCGCCAGACATGTTAAAGAAGTATTGTGATGTAAAAGGATTGTTAAGATGAGCATCATGCTTGCACAACTGTTAATGGAGCTCTCTGATATAGGGGTTCATTATCTTCATTTAGCACTGCGCTAAAGACATCTTCATTTTCATTTTCACCTTCATTTTGCGATTCTTCTTCAGAAGAAGTCGAATCGTAATCGCTATCCTCAATCAAATCTTCGATATCTCTTCTCTGCTGTGCGATATCTCTTCTCTGATCAACTCCATTATTAATTTCTGCAGTAATTTCGCGTGGGCCATTTGGCACATGTCTCATCTCTTCAGCATCACCACGCTGCTCATTATCCTGAATTACGTTTCTGTAAAAAAAATAGAAAATAATGAATATTTCAGTTTAAGGTTAAGGTGCTTTTAATGCGTGCAACACACAACTTATTTTACCTTAACTGAGATTATGTATCCTCATTCAAAAGGGCATTTAATGGAATTAGATGTTACTTGTTTTGAATTTCTTTTCATAGAATCAAAAAATGATGCAGAATCAGGTATTGAAATAAATCGAAATTTTCAATTCTTTTCAGTGCAAACCTTATCGGGCTATATTATGATATATCTATTATACAAACGTAGACTAATTACACTTCTGGGACTAAATTCGGTTAAAGCCTATTTTGGAGCCGTCTATGTTTTTGACGATCGCCAATTTCATCAAGCGATTTTTTGTACATGATTTTGTACGAGTACTGTAAACACTAACACAAAATATCACTCTTTATACACTCTTTAATACTGTTTATTATTTGATCCCAATGAAAATTTTCTTGATAAGCAGTATTTAATGTGACCAATACACTGCAAGAGAACTGAAGAGAACGTCAACCATGTTGGAAGCGGCTCAGTTTTGCACAAGAGTAACGTGAGGCGGCATATTTTCAAATATACCGCCTCGAACGTCTCTCTCATTCAATATGACGCAAGCTCAGTAGCTCAAAGTGTAGAGACTTGACGTATTTTAGAATGGCGCTGTAATCAGCGGCGAAACGAGAAAGTTCTTGGGTGCACTAAATTTCAATTGCACTAAAAACGCACAAAAAGGTTATAATTATTGAACATTAATTTAGATTGTGAATTTTGGAGTCCTATCGTGTTCAGAGATTATGTACATTTCTCAATTCCAGCATTATAAGAGTTACAAGCACCCAAGAATTGCGGCCTCTAGAGGCCCTGTGATCATTTGTTGGGGATACATCAGGACTCTATTGTCGCTGGAATCACTCCCACAACGTTTGTTGCGTAGGAAAACGAATGAAAGTGAGTTGTGTTGTGCGATCTAGGTGATCAGAAAAATTATATTTACTGCTTTATTAGTTCTTGTGCTTGTGTTGTATACTTCATTAGACTCTTATTCGAAGAAATGCCTCCACGTAGAGTAAAGAAATATGCCCTTATATGGTGGATAAACTCGGATCAAAAAGACGTTGTGAAACTAAACACTTTTCCAACACTCAAGCGTGTAATCAATGCAGTTTCGGAGATTCGTTGGACTCACTTCAAGGCAGGCAAAGTTTTAAATTTTGAAGCCAAAATACTTGCCATAGACGGTATGTATTCATAAATTTTGTTCAATTTCGTTCATATATACAAATATCTGAGAGACTACTTACCTCGCTGAATAGAGCATTCTTATTCAGCCTTACAATTTCAAGACGGCGACCCGATATGTTAAAAAAGATGGAAAAAATAAAAAATTTTAATACACTGGGATCACTCCCACAACGTTTATTGCGTAGGAAAACGAATACAATTGAGTTGTGTTGTGCGATCCACGTGATCGGAAAAATTATATTTACTGCTTTATTAGTTCTTGTGCTTGTGTTGTGTACTTCATAAGCCTCAATAATCACGTTCAATGGATCAGTTTTTAGATTATGTTAGAATTTTCACAAGATTTAGCAAGTGTGATTTCAAGTTAACAAACATTTGAATTCGAATTTGAGCACGAAAGTTCATTTCATACATTTTATTTCTAGATGGTGATTATAAATTGATTAAGATTGGAGATAATTAGATAATTATTACAAATTGAAAATGCTCCAAATTGTACAATATTTTCAATTGAAGAATTAAAAACTGTCTGGTTGAAAATTTAAATTTTTAAAAATTGTTCAACTTTCGATTGCAATTCCAAATAGTTAAATAATTAAATTGAAAACGTTCAGAATTAAATAATTTATTAAAAGAGACAATTTTAATCAGTTTTTATTGCCCTAAATGTAAAATTAGATTCCTTAATTTGGGGACTCTTTTTTGAATACTCCAAATTTTTAATTGTTTAGTTTCGAAGGTTTTAACTTTGAAAATATAAATAACCGGAAATTTCGTATTGAGCCTTGAATTGCCACTCTGTTATTATATTCTTAAATTTAATGTTTTTCCAGCAGAACATTTCCGAGGAATAAATTTTAATTAATTATTTATAGAAATTTTGGCCTTGAATCATTCATAGTCATAGTTATTTGTGCACGTGAGCAAAAATCTGAGCTAAAAATAATTTCCGTAATTTGTTTAGAATGAAACAATGGTCGTATATATTCCACCAAGTTTGATTTTAAGTTAAGCAACATTTGGATTCGAATTTGAGCACGAAAGTTTATTTCATACATTTTATTTCTAGATGACACGAATAAACTGGATCGGATGGCTGTAAATGGGTGTAAACGGAACCCCCAAATAAAACTTTTACCTCATCTGTAATGGACAAAAAGAAAAGTTGTGATTAACAAAATTCATTGCAAAAAATATAAAGAAGGCCAATAAGAGGCAAGCGCAGAAATTCATTAATTACCAGTAGCCAATCTTTCCTCCTAGCGAACAACTTCAAAAACAAATCTATGGCTCACAAGAGAAAAACAGTGAATTATTTGAGAGATCAGTGGGTTTTCGTGAAACACGGCTTACATCCAACCATCCGATCCGATTTTTCAAGGATCTCAACGTACCCATTCAACTGAAGAAACCTTCAACCTTCCAACCTCCAGTTCCAGCCATCATCTTTCTCAAATATCTGGACCTACTCATGCAACGAAAGATACCTTAAAGTATAGCTATCAACTTTCTGGAGGACCTGCGCGTATGCATACAACTGAAAAGACCCCAAACTCGAATAGTCTATTGCTTCAAGAAGCTGGTCGGTACCAAGCTGGAGGGGTCTCAAGTCGTCAATACCAACTTCCTGAATCTGGGCTTACCCACCGATCTGAAGAGTCCTCAAGCTCTCACTCTGCTCACAAAGCTGCTGAAGATGAAGAACTTCCTAGACAGCAGAGCGATTCATCGTTTTCTGGTGACAACGATGTTGAAAAAAGTCCACTCTCAAAGATGACGATATCAGCTCAACTGATTCTTCCATACTATCCGATGATGAAAATGTAGAGGGAGTCATTAAAAATATAGCATCTGCACTTCCTATGAAAAGTAAGTTACTTCTTTATTATTATTAATTTAATTATAATCTATTTATTCCAGGACCTTATTATTTTTCTCTTCGGATTTGATTTTAGGAATTCGTAGAAAACTAAAAATGTCTTCTGAGTTATTTAGAATAATTGTATAAAAAATTTGAATCATGAAATTGAAGTTTTTTAAATTTAAATCTTGAATTAAATTTTTTAAATTACAGTTCACTTATAGTGAAAATTATAGTAATAGTTCGGACGCTTTAAATTTGTAATTTAGTATAATGAACGCTGGAAAAATCTATTAGCATGGAACTAAGATAATTTAATTTTTTGGGCCTCAAGGTATTTATTTTATTTTATTTTTAAATATCATTTGTATTTGAAGCCTTTGGAACAGAATTTATTGAAATTGGAAATAGTAATTAGAAATAAATTGTGACACTTAATATTTTGTAAAAGTAAATTATTTTTTCCAGTTAAACGCAGTCACATCCAAATTGAAGAGCTTTTCCTCAATGCAACGAAAAATGCATATGAATTCAGAAAGGCAGGAAAATACGAGTCTAAAACAAACTTTAAGGTGAGATGCACTAAAAATAAAATAAATAATCAATTTCATAATATGGGGAATATTTTTTTTCTTACATAACTTTTTTTCTTCCAGATTCCAGTTCAATATTTTCAACTTGGTGTCGATAGGGTATGAGTGAATTACGAAATATATTTTAATTATCTCATTTTCTTTAATGTACTTATTAAAAATTCACAATATGATGTTTCAGAAGGAAATTTCATCAGACTGCGGCTTTTATTTCCGTAAAGAAATACTCACCTACATCAAACTACATGCAAAATCAGGTGAAACATACGATTGGAAAACAATTGTTCCGTTATCGTTATTGGAAGTATATACTCAGCTACTGGAAAAAGAAGTCAAAGACGAGCCATAGATTTACGACTCTTTAAGGGGTTGCACGGTATGTAGACTCATCTTTTGAAATACTTCAATACATTCCTTCAATTAATGATTTTTCCTATTTTCAGGATGGGTAAACTAAATTACAACGGGATCCATTACCATGAAAGCTACGCGAACTTTTATAAATAAATGTATTATAAATAAGAGGAAGTACAAAAATGAAAAGAGGGGATCAACGAATTCAAAGAGAACAAAAATTGATTTGAAATCCAAGAAAAGTCGACCCGATGTCGAAACTGCTCAAAACAACATATCACAGGATCTGAATGTATCTTGTAGAGCCCCCATCATGAATTCCAAACAAGGAATCATCATTACTGAACGAAAATATGCTTGGGATAATTCACACATAATTCCCGAGCAACAATTTAACTGAAATGAGACTAATTTTATTGCTGAGCAACAATTCATTTGGGGAAATCAGATAATTCAACTAGAGACTCAAGCTATTTACAATTGTAATTCGCCTATACATGTCACCGATAAGTCATTAGTGTTTCAATTATTAACTGAAAATTACTTTAAATGTCTTTACTGTAAATTTAACCCTCCTAGTACCAAGTGGGGTCGGATCCGACCCGATATGCACAGGAAACGCACAGGAACCGACCCCACCTTGTACTAGGAGGGTTAAGTAGTATTTAGAATCTTTTTACCTTAAAATTTAAGTAGTCTATAAAAAAATCTGGTTTTAAAAATATATTATAAATATACTCATTATTATACGCAGAAAGCAGGTATTTTCTTTTGACAAAAAAATATTTACACTTGATGAAATCCTTTTAAGTTTTGAAGGCCTTGCTTACATTCAATCGATGCACTTATCAGCTGCACTTGACTCACTATTTGAAAACGAGAAAAAAATCATTGTAAATGAAAATAAGAATTAATATTTGTTCACATGCGATTGTGAATAAGTACAACATTTTATATTTACTATAAAAAATATGATTTTAATCTAATTGCTATGTTAAGCAATAAAATATGTACTTGTTCACAATTGCATATAAATGCAAATTAATTTTTATTATTATTTATAAAATTGATTCTCTTCTTATTTTCAAATAGTGCGCCAACTGCACGCGCCGATTTGACGCAAGCGCAGCAACAAAGTGACACAATTCGGATTTATTGGTGGTCTACTTCTCGGACACTTTTCAGGTCTTAAATAGGACCTATCTTAATACTAATAAAACCTCCATAAAACTTCGTAAGACCTGCAAGATGTAGGATCTAAGAGACTCTAAGTAGATTTTAAATTTCGAATCGGGGCGTTTCCTTCCCGAGTTATTAAATGTAAGAGACAAGAATTCTTTTCCGGTGAGATGCGAGTGAAGCGGTCTGACACTTGTGACTGGCACTGTACATTTCTTTTAGGTAAAAAATATAGAGGCCTGCTTTAAAAAAAATTAATATGTTGCAGGTGTATAGGACATTCCTTCAGAAATATTAATGCCCTTTTACAAAAAGGTGCGCATAAGAATTTAGTTCTGACAAACAATCGTTTTAATCATAAGCAAAGAAAGATCAGCACATTAGTTCTGCCTGTAAAATTTAACTTTATTGCTACAGATAAGTCAAGGAACTTGTTTCAGTTAGTCAAGTAAGTTGCTGTTCATATGCCATATATTTTCAGAAAATTATAAATAGTTTCATCCACAAAATTTTTTTTCGCTCAAAGTTAATGTTTTATAAACTTTGAGTCATAAAAAAAGATTAGTGTTAATAAAGCCGTTTTTTGACCCCAGATAGAACTGAGCCATATTCTCGAATGAGTCAAAACACGTCAACTGTACTCGCGGAAAAACTGTCGTTGTGCCAATTTAATTGATGAGAGTCTACATAATTTTAGTCCTAGTGGACTTAGTTGAAATCCTTAAACCGGGTGCCTCTTCACGGGAAAAAAATGAATATGTGACCAAGCGATACTGCAGGTTCCATATTTTACTGACATGAAATAACTAAAAAACACTATCAAACTACTCATCGTGCGTAATAAGGCCGGGCGTAATAGGGCCGGCTTCAAGGTTCTTCACGCACGACTGCTGCTGTCGCGACCTCGCGACGGCGCCATCGCTCGAACAGACAGGGCCGCCAGAAGTTGTTTACATCGCGACTCTCTGCGCATTTACTTTTGTACGTTTAGAGACTATATACGCGGGCTTGAGTGTTGAAATAAGAGTGTTCGCTCGTCACTTTAAGTCCGGTTCCAACTGGATTTTAATCGTATCAATTATAGTGCCGTCTACCCCCGAGGCAAGCCTTATTACGAACGATGAGTGTATTTTATTTCTATATGAAGACAACTTCATGGGTCGGTTATCAGTAAACTTTATTTCCTATGAAAAGCCAACTTTTTAATATACTTAAAATATATAGATTAAGAATTTGAATAAATTTCATCAAAAACAAAAATTTTGTAATGCATAGTACAACATGCGAACTCATATAGGAACAAACTTTTTACATTTTTACCATTCACACATTTTAGCAATGAAAATTATGAATATTATTAGTAAATACAATTAATAATGTGTTTTTGTAAAAAATGTAAAGTCAATCAGTAATTCTTTTCCGTACAGAATTTTAGAAGCTGATATAGCTGTCCCAAAAATTTTATAAAATTCATCATTTCCAAATATTTCAGCGATGAAAAACTACTGAAAACTGATATTATAATTTCATTTTCTGAAAAAGTTTATTAATATTTTTAGTTCAAAAATTTAAAATTAAACCTCATCAAAGTCATTTTTTTAATAAAGTTTAAAAACACTTTTTTTCAAAGATTTTTTCTGAGTGTTCACAAATAATTATTCAAGAGATTCACATCGTTATTGGTGTTACAAATAGTTTTGATTTCCACCCGTTATCACTTTAATTTTGTTACTGTACTCGACATTTTGAAAAACTTTTTTTTGGTTCATTTTAAATTTCAAATTTTATTATTCTTTAGCAAGATTGATTAACAAATACAATAAAAAATGAATTTTTAAAATATTAAATGCTTATAATACTTTTACAATGTTTAAAAAACGCTGTGCGTTTCTTAAGCTGTACCGCTTCAAAATTGATAGATGGACTATAAGGACACAATTTCAATTTCTACTATAAATATGTGCCATTATCTGAAATTCTTTAAAAATACTGAAAAAAAAATAATTAAAATTTGGTGAGAAAGTTTATTTTAGTTGCATATTGTAAAAATAGCTTCGAGTTGATAAATAGTAGAAATTTACCTTCAGACAATAACTATCTTCTTAACTCTTTAAAGGATGTCAATGGATATAGTAAATAGAAACATAAATTTTCTAAATATTTAATAAGTTTTACTTACAAAAAATTATGTGTTTTAAATTCACAATAATTATCAATAACAGATTCTTTTAGTAACTAGCGACCATATCTTTTAGTAACTATAAACCATGTCGAGGGACAATAAAACGACTTTTATTTTGTACAACAGACAGAACTGGAGCTATCACGGGCAAATCTGAAAATTTTATTAATTTACTTTCGCTGCTGCAGTTATATGCGTGAAGGTGATGATCAAAAGTAAATTCTTCAAATATATTCAAGTAGAAGTAAATTTCATTACCTGAGTAAACTATATCTATAATTTCACCGAATCCTATCTCGCTATTCTCCATGTTAGTAACTAAAAACGTTTCAATTCGATAAGTAATATTGCGAATTTCCACCTGTTCATAATATTTACATTGATAATTTTTTTGCTTATCACAAAAGTAAAACCTGTTTTCATTCTTTGCATTAAGAGGACCAAACTTAATTTCTTCTTCAAACGTCAAAGAGTGAATTGTTTGACACAATTGTAATGCTTGCTTCTTTGCAATTGTTGTTAATAAGTTTCTCGTGTTACAAGATGATTCTGCATTGGATTTCACTGTCTGATGATATGATTCAAAACGCATGCTCCAGAAGTTGTTGATTGGTCCATTATTTATTAAAATTCGTGGATAATGAGTTAAGTGGTGGAATTTCGGTTTTAATTTTCCATACAGCTCTTTATAAAGCTCATTCAGATCTTTTACAAGTCCCTTTAGAACTTCGGCATCTGTACGAATCATTCGTGGTGACATTAAAATATCCAAAATTTGGCATAAATGTTTATATAGATTCCAATGTACGTCAGACTCAGGAATTAAATCGCCTATAATTAAGCCGAGATAATGCACAAGACAGAGCATTTCATATGCAGAAAGCTTTAAATTAAGTTTATTTTTTCCTTCTTTAAGTCTAATTATTGGAGGTTTATTAAAATTCTGAGAAATAAAATCAAAGTTTTGAATTCTGCTATTTGACTGCTGTAAACTTAAATAGTTTTTGGTGAAAATGACCGTATACAAAATTGCTCTTAAAACGTACATACAAACTCCTTCCAACACATCGTGCATCATATCGACAGTAACATTTTCGATTATGTAAAAACCTTTGATTTTATTAAATTCACAAGGTTCTTTAATGCCTGTTCTATTCATATCTGCCTTTTCAACTCCTACTGCGTAATTGTCTTTATTTCTTAATTTTGACTCATCCTCAGTTGTCAATTCCGAGCCTTCTTCTGACGAAGCTTAACAGATTCTACAAAAATATTTTGCCTTAAATAATTCCGTAAAACCGAATATCCCATTCAGTCCCAAATTATCGCCTAAAATTAAGGTCAATTGGAATTTTATTCGTTTTGTCGAACCACCAATATTAATTGTTATGGGCAAAGCCACATATTTATTTTTTTAAAATTGTTACTAAAGTTTTCTTAAAGATAATCAGATATCTCAGTAATTGGGTGTTTCTATGGCATTAATCATAATATAAAACTCTTCTTTTATGACTAGTATTGAAATCTTATATGAATTAAGATCAATTAATTGTTGAAATTAATTAATTGCGTGTATGACTATATATATATAA
>JBAGKK010020898.1:0-11475 GCA_037177015.1 Euceroptres primus | reverse complement strand
ATTTCAATCAATTTCGAAATAATTTCAGGGTTGCTACAAGCCAGGGGAAGTAGAGAAAAATCTGAAAGAGTCAGGGATTTTTTTTTTTTATTCAACAAATTATAATTATAAGACAATCATTAAAATTATAATTAACCAATTATAATTATATAATTACAATATTATATAATTATAATTAACCAATTATAATTATATAATTACAATATTATGTAATTATAATTACAATTATAATATCAGATAACGGTTAGGGAAAATGAAAAATTGGTCAGGGAATTTGATACTGTTCAGAGAATTCATTTCTCGATTATGAATGGTTCTTAGTCGCCCTAACGAATTAGGGAATTTTGAAATTGGGATTTTATAGCAACATAGGTCTATGTACCTAAATTTTATTTATAGTTAATTTATGTATGTTTGTGTGTGTACGTCTGTTTTTTTTGTAATTCCTATTTCACATCCGAGAATTTTTTTCTGCTTATTCTTTATATGAGGCATTATTTCTCAAGTGTACCCACCCCAAAAAATGAATTTCTTCGATCGGGCTCAAATTTACAAAAAGTTGAGTCCTATTAGCTGGAACTTCAAAAAATAAAGATTGATCAGTTTGGTCAAAAACTCGCTGAGGTAGTCAGGGTGAAATTTTTGTACTTTGCGCAAGGAGCCTCTATTTCGGATATAAAAATCTTTTTATGTATGGCATATAAAAAATTTTGACCCAAACGTTTTCGATAGATTTTTTCCCAATATTTCGAAAGAAATAAAAAAAATTGGAAAAATTTAAAATTTAGCCATCGTTTTTGAAAATCAAAAATATTTTTGATTTTTTTTTTAAGGTCGACCCTTTTTTTTCTTTTTTTAACTAACAATAAAGCTTGAAATGCTTACTTTTAGATCCTTTATTAGCAAAATGTCGTTTTTTATTGTGTTTGAAAAATTCAATTTTAAGTAACCTGGTAAATTCAAAAAAATTTTCCTATGCGCGAAAAAATTTCGGTACATTTATTGCATGTACAGTTTTTAATAAGAAACAATATTCTAAAAACAGAAATTTAAAAACAAAATTTTTGTTGACATTAGAATTTTTTGAAAATTTTCAAAAATGAAATATTTTAATTTCATTAATTGCGCATTTTTAATGTACAAATAACATTTACACTTATTATATTATGTACGTTACATTTAAATTGCACATTAAAATGCGCAATTAACCAAATTCAAAAAATTTCATTTTTGAAAATTTTAAAAAAATTCTAAAATCAACAAAAATTTTTTTTTGAATTTCCGTTTTTAGAATATTGTTTCTTATTAAGAACTGTACATGCAAAAAATTATCTGAACTTTTTTCGCGCATAGGAAAAATTTTTTAAATTTACCAGGTTACTTAAAATTCAATTTTTTAAAAACAACAAAAAACGATATTTTGCTATTCAAGGATCTGAAAGTAAACATCTCAAACTTTATTTTTAGTTATAAAAAAAAAAAGAAAAAAAGGGTCGTACTTAAAAAAAAATCAAAAATATTTTTGATTTTCAAAAATGATGGCTAAATTTTAAATTTTTGAAATTTTTTTTATTTCATTCGAAAGATTGGGGAAAAATCTATCGAAAACGTTGGGGTCAAAATTTTTCTTACGCCATACATAAAAAGATATTTATATCCGAAATAGAGGTTCTTTGCGCAGAGTACACAAATTTCACCCCCTCTACCTCGGCGAGTTTTTGACCAAACTGATCAATCTTTCTTTTTTGAAGTGCCAGCTAATAGAACTCAACTTTTTATAAATTTGAGCCCGATCGCGGAAATTCATTTTTTGGGGTGGGTACACTTGAGAAATAATGCCCCATATGTAAATTTTCATATTCTAATATATACTAAACCAATTATGTTCAAAAGTGTATTTTTTATGCAATTTCTCACCTCCCTCTTTCTCTTTCTCCTTGTAAAGAATAGACAAAAAAAATTAATGGTTGAGAAATAGGAATTACCTAGAAAAAAATAGGCACACATATACGCAAACATAAATAAATTAACTAGGAATAAAATTTAAGTACATAGGTTAAAATAAGACGTGATTTTAATTTTATTCTTGCAAATAATTTCGAGAATGATTGAAATTAGTTATTCATTGTACTTATTTGAGGTATGGAATTTACGTTGAATTTTAAATTCAAAAAAAGAAAAGTAATCGATACGTTGATTGCTTCCTTCAGTTTGTTTTACCAACTTTGGTTAAGTCTGTCAAAATCGGTCGGTCAAGACAAAATTTTGAACGGTATTTAAAAGTATTTTACTTGTAGTAAATTATCAAACTTTACGAAAATGATACATTTTGACAGGTCACTTCAAACACATTTTTCCTGCCCTATTTCAACTATAACTCCAAAATATCATTATAGATAATAAATTTCAATCATCCATAATCGAACTGTTTCTCTCTATTTAATTTTAAATAAGTCACTTTAGTTAATTAATTTTAAAAATGACGTACTATCGCCATTTTTCACACGTCCACATGTTTTCAAAAAAATTTTCTGGCTCAATAAAAAATAATTTATTATTTTTAAGATAGACGAATCGAATCTAGAAATGTAAGAAATAATTATAGAGTAATTAAAAAAATTTTCTAAAATATGGCCTTAATCGGTTTCAGGTGATTACAATCGCAATTACAATAGAAATGTCATATTGGTGTGTATATTTTTTAGAATCAAGCTCACGTTATATCAGATATCTGTTGAAAAAAACAAAAAACTAAGTTTCCTGATGCCAATAGTGTAATTCTGGT
Source organism: Euceroptres primus (assembly GCA_037177015.1). Classification (NCBI taxonomy): domain Eukaryota; kingdom Metazoa; phylum Arthropoda; class Insecta; order Hymenoptera; family Figitidae; genus Euceroptres; species Euceroptres primus. The sequence continues at coordinate 8,690 of JBAGKK010020898.1, read as the reverse complement.
TCAGTTGTTGTCTGCAGGTGTCTTTTTCCTGCAGAAAAAGTGAACAACAAAATTCTTTGAATAGATAGAATTTCGTGTTAAATATTTATGATTGTTGGGTGCATTTATGTCTAATAATAATATGGAACTGTTTCAGTTACTTGTGGCGTCAGAAAACGACAAGTGCAGACGCATTTTTGTCAACTTCAAATTGCTACTTTTAACGTAATTCCCTTCATTTTTCCTCTATTTGTGTTGATCGGTTTCTGCGTGCAATTAATTACTTAGTGCCTTTGAAACTAGTCTGAGAAACAGTTTATGTAACGGTTCCAACATTGTTATTCGTGGCTATTCATATATCTTTGCCATTACACGTGTCAAGGGGAGCAGATAAAACAATTTTGCAAAGTAAAATTGCCCTCCAGATACAAAATACAATGAAAAGAAGAAAATACACTAATTTTAAAAATTGTATTTATTCATAAAATATGTCCATGATGCAGAAGTTGAGAAAATTATTTTTTCAGATTTAGTTACATTTATTGTTTATTCTAAGATTAGGCATTGGAGAATATGTAACTGGAAAGATAAACCGAGAATATACTTATACTTCTGTATAATTAGAGTTTGCATTCTTTGTCGTTAAAAATCGAAATTTAATATATATGTAAAGGGCCGTAAAACAGAAAAGCTAATAAGAAAATTGAAAAAAAAACATTAGTTTCTAACAAAAGAAAATAAGTTGGCCTTTTCCTTTCGACGTAACGCTACAATACTTCCGCAATTTTGTTTAAAGTTTGCTAATCAATTATTGTTTCTTACATTTTGTTTCTATAAACGTATCAATTAACTATATTTGCGAAAAAACATTAGTAAATTGATATTCAATTGGCAAAACTATAAAAGAATAAGTCTCAAGATTCGTTGTAATTAAATTTTTGAGCAGTTCCTTAGTTTTATGTTAAAAAACTATCGTATTTGAAGTACTATTATCATCAGTTTTGCCAAGAGATTTCTTTTTTCTAAAGATTCATATGAGAATGAAAGAATGACCATTTTAGTCGTTTATTTTTATATGTAAATATTCTTTACAGTGAAATTATAATAAATTGTGAAAAGAGAGATATGGAAAGTTATAGAAATCACATTCAATGTTGAATTGAAGTAGAAATAATCGATTCCCCCTGGAATCCTGGAAGATTTTAGTTAGTCGTTTTGGCTCAGGCAACGGGCTCGTTTGCATCGTTTTGCATGGCTACGTGAAAAATTGCACGGTCCTACTGACAACATTCAGCCTGTACCTATACTGGCCAATAATTTACCATTCGCAGCACGTATACAAGCGAAACTTACGACTTTGTAAGTTTGCAGATTCATAAAAATGAAGGAAGGACACTGGATACATGTGCCTTCTTAAACAGCAGTCGACGATTCGTCCTGATTCTTGAACCGGATGCAGCAACGCGATTCATAGATTCTAACTCGTAAACAAAAATTTCGGAGTGGTAAACAGATTTTTGCTGAAAATTTTTTGGAACCTTGAAATTAAATTATCAATGTTTTATTCAATTATAAGTCTTACGAAGCCTTAAAAATGGGAACACAAGGACTTCCTTTCGGCCAGGAGGAATCGATATTTTAATAAAATTCAGTCTAATTTGTTTTGGAAGAAAATTTAACAACCTATTATTGAAAGAAGATACGTCAATTTTTATAAGGTATACAAGTTGAAAAAAAAGAATAATAAAATAATATGTCCGTGAAATGTATTCCAATTGGCAGTAAATCCACCCAATTAATAAAACTTTTTCAGACTTTTAAATTTGTTTTTAGTTTTAACATTAAGTTTTGTTTTTAAAGCCATCTAATCAAATAAGAAGATTATGCTAAAATTATTTCAAAGCTGTATATTTGAAATGTTAACAAAGGAACCAGTTTATCCTCTTTAGGGTGAATTTATCTACCGGTAGTCAGATTACCTTCGTAAACGATTTATCAAAGAGAATTTGAGAAACCTCAGTCTTTAGGAAATTATTTGGCTTTCTTAATGCTTCTTCAAAACTTCTTTAAAAATAGAAATGGATCAATAGAATTCTTAAAATTTTATTTCACGAGAAAGAACTCAAATCCAGTATGTTAATTCTGAAATTTTTTCAGTTTAAAACGTATTATTTTTTTTAATTATTTAATTTTCGACATTGACATAAAGATAGAAACCAATTAACAATTCTGACTACAAACAAACTTTCCACAAATAAAATTGATGTTTAATCTTCAGTAAACTATTATGATTGATGAATAAACCTCAATTTAAAAAATAAATAACATTTTAATACATTAAAGGAGGTTTTAAATTTAAAAAATTGTAAACAACAAGTATATGTCTCGAAAATCTTATCGATGCTTAAAATAAAAATTGCCAATGCATTATCAATGTCCCCCAGTTTATCATTCAAATGCGATCAAAGTTATTTATAAAAGTATTTATATTTAAATCAAGGAAAACGTAACGCTTCCGATGAGATACATTTCATCTAACAATTCGTAAAGAGTTTACCAATGCATTATCAATGTCCCCCAGTTTATCATTCAAATGCGATCAGAGTTATTTATAAAAGCATTTATATTTAAATCAAGGAAAGCGTAACGTTTCTGTTGGGATACATTTCATCTAACAACTGCAAATTCGATTACGCAAATGAAGTGAATACCATTAAAGTTATTTATATCCGATAAATGTATGGGTCTTTAGTACTTTTGTACCATCCGGAAAAGCTTTTTTGCATTCGTCCTTTTCTGTTGCGTAAACTAGATGACTAAATAAGGTTAACCAATCAGGAAACAAGAGAGAATATATTCTCAAGATATTGCTTCTTCACAGAGGAAGAACCTTCGAGAGAGAAAAAAATTTCAGTTGCGATTCTCAGTTCGTAGTCTCATTTCAAGTTTTTTTTCTTTTTTTTTTAACAAGCAATTACTGAAGAAGTCTCTCTGACTGTATTCAAAATCAGTTTCGACTTTGGACGTCTACTAAGTCTCTTTTTTATGTCAATTTCTGTCACGCAGTTTCGAACCAGATTTGCGACTGAAAAATTTTAGTTAATAGTTAGTGAAAAATAATTTTCCAAATGAAAATGTTAGTGAAAATTAAAAAAATTTCGTATAAATAGTTAACGTGTTTAATGCTTTCATCATGAAGGGAAGCATCAATGAAAAGATAAGATAATTTCCGTTCAGTTGATAAAAGAAAAATTTTGTACTCGTACCTTGCACCAGATTTTAAATCTCTTTTACATAATCCAGTCACGTAAAATAATTCTGCGTGTACCTGAAAATGTACAAAAAATTCCACGACTTCCTTATATGAAATAAAGATATCTAAATAATGACTTGCTTATATTTTTTAAACTTTCAGTTTACGAAAGTAATTATTAAAAGAGTGTAAAATCTAACTTTATTAACAACTGTAGGTCGTTATCAATGTATAACAGAGATATTTAACGCAAATAAAACAGTACATTAGTTCATTTTAAAAGTGACGAGGTCTGACTATTAATATTAGAAACTACTATGGAAAATTTTTATTATAGAATATATTGTTTTTTATATCGAACTAATATGCATTGATCATACAATATATAAAATTGAATATTAACATATAATTTTAAAGCAATCCCACTTCAAACATCATTTCACTTGATAAATAGGTACTGAAATTACTATTGTTATACCAAAAATTTATATTTCCATTTTGCATTTTTAAATACATAATCTTTGTATTTTTCACAACATTGTGCAATGCGCAAAAGTCTGAAAGGCAGTTAACAATGAGAGAACGTGTGTATGAAAAATTATGCAATTTCCACCAGTTAACAGAAGCGTCCATTCCAATCGCCTACGATTTTCAATTTGTTTTTCCACTTGAAATTATTTTTTATTTACGCCATTTGTGGAGGAACATTTAAATTCATGAATGCACTTTGTTAGATAATTTCTTTTGGCATCGTTATAACCATTCAATATTGAAAGGAAAATGCGTCGCAAACGTGAGACATGTTCCTTTTTCTAAATCAATACAATTCTAAATATAAAAGAGGAAAACTTAGTATAAATATAAATAATAGATACATTATTATAATTTTAAAAATCGTTGAACTATAATAATCTTCATAAATCTAAAAAATGAAGTTCCTTGTTTTAATTACAATTGCACCGATGACCTTTCTTCGAGTCACTCGAATCAATTGATTTCTCCTTGTCAATTTTTCAACTTTTTTGCTATAGAAAAACTACTTTTTTTATTTCAGGGTTAACCTTACGGTACCTGACCACCGAAGCAGGTTTACTCATCAATCTATTAATCTTAAAAAAAATTGTCAATTATTTCCGCGGAAAAAGGATTTTAAAGCTCAATTATCATTCTCTCGACCATTCTGATGATCTTTGTGCTTGAGAAAGTCGTAAAAGCACCAACTTGGATGAGTGCATTTAAAACCGAAATTAGACTTTGTTGATTTTAATTTTGATCGATTCGCATAAAAAGGAGCCTTAAAGCATGAAATTATTTCATATTGTGAAAATATAATAAGAATTTATGTATTGTTAAGAATATGTAACTGATGGGAACGGAAAAAGTATACGTATAACAAAAATGAATAAAAGAATTAAATAAATTATTCTCATCTCTTAAACTTTAAAACTGGTTCACTGAAATGAAGGTCTTTATTTATTTTTTATTAGACTGCATAAATAAGTTTTTTATTTTTGTCAAAATATACCTTGATGTTATTGCTAAACCTGCTCTTGGAATAATCTTCATACTTTTATTTAACACTCGAAAATGGTAAACTTTAACCTTTCCACTTAATCATATACAACATTTTCTAAGCAATGTATTGTCAATCAAAAACTGAAAATTTTCCTTCTAATTTATTTCACTGAGTTTAAAATGATTGAAGGATTATTTAACTGAGAATTGTCTTTATTTGTAATTTTTTAAGGCGTAAAGTAAAACAGGAACTTCATCTTCTAAATTTATATTCAAGAAAATGATTTCTCTGATTTCAATGATTTCTCTAACAATTTACAACTGATGATTTTGAACTAAGGTTTCGTACATTAAATTATTTAACGTTTATAGGGCCGGAAAGCCAATATATTGGCTCACCCCCTGATCGAGACTTTGTCTATCATCAATCAATGATATAAGATACCTTTTGGGCCAATTTTCTGAGGTCGATTTTCCTCCCAAATTGCCGGCCCTCTAAAGGTTAACGTTAAATCGTAAAGTTTGGTACATTATCGAAAGAAAAATCACTCTTCACATTGAGGGTTGATTTTGGAACAGAAACTGAATATACCACTTTTAGCCTACTAAACAAAAAAATTCATGGTATGATTCTAATAAAAAAAATAACTAAAAGAGTCGAGACTGTCCTACACAGTAAAAAAAGAATACTTAACATTGTTACACCTTAAAATAGTTTGGATTAAATTCAGTAAAATTTTGTCTTAATTTAAGCAATATTGGTGTAAATTTAACACCACTTTACCTGAATTTCAGAATAATTGAGTTTTAAATTCAGAATCAATTTTACTTAAATCCATACAAAATTTACTGAATTTAATCCAAACCATTTTAAGGTGTGCTGTAGAATCACCTAGCTTCGGATACTGACCCATACTTCGGACATCTTTTTCTTGGATTTATACTAATTTTTTAAATAAAATTAACTTTTGAGATGACTTCAGGCCTTGGACTTTTAATTTATTTTATTTTTATACTATTCAATTATCTGGAAATAAAGATAAATTGGTATCCGAAGTAAGGAACAGTGTCCGAAGTTAGGTGATTCTACGGTAACAATTTTAGGTATTTTTTTTACTATGTAATGATCTGACATTTTATATTATATAAAATTGGACAAAATATCATCAAAAACGTATTAAACATAGTTTTTAATAGTATATATAGCAGGGAGGGCCGAAAAAAATTGTTTAAAAATTTTTATTATGGCTAGCAAAAATCTTTTTCTACATATCAAAATGAGTCTTCATGATTTTTTTCAGATTTTTAAAATGATATCTTCAGTTAGCAGAAACTTTTTGAAGTTTGAAACTTTGAAAATAGTGATTTTTTTATATATTTTAATGTTGGGTCACCATCGAATCAGTTTTTACTTCACGAATTCATTTACTTTGATGTAACAAAGTATTTTCAAAAATTTGTACTTAAAAAAAAATTCTGGCGATGAATGTAGTTACGTAGAATATTAATTTTATTTCAAAATCGAAGTTTCGAAGATAATCAAAAATGGTATAAAATCATAAATATTTTTTATATCCTTTTCAGGAGTCTGTTAGGACCTAAAAACACATATAAGATTAGAAGTGAAAGTTAAAATAACTATAATTGCGATTTTGGCGTATCATTCAGTAAAACAATATGTTTCCAGCTTCAAAGAAAAGTTCGTGCCGTGAGCAACTCTCTGTTGTTTCGTATTAATTTGCAGATTATTTGAATTTTACTCAAGTTTTGCAGCTCTTTGCTTTTGCGTACTAAAAAACACCTAAAAAGGATATTAAAAAAAAAGTTCTGATTTTCTACCATTTTTGATTATCTTCGAAACTTTGATTTTCAAATAAAAATTATATTCTACGTAACTACATTCATCACCAGAATTTTTTTTATAATAAAAAATTTTCAAAATCCTTAGTTACATTAAAATAAATAAATTCGTACAGGGAAAACTGATTCGATAAAGAAATGATGACTCAACATTGAAATATATCGAAAAAATCACTGTTTTCAAAGTTTTAAACTTCAAAAAGTGTCTGCTAACTGAAGATATCGTTTTAAAAATCTGAAAAAATCATGAGGACTCATTTTGATATAGAGAAAAAGGTTTTTGCTGGCCAGAGTCAAAATTTAATAAAATAATTTTTGCGGTCTTGACCACAAAAAACTATATAAAGGCATCGCCAAAATCGCAATTATAGTTATTTTATCTTTTCCTTCTAAACTTACATGTATTTTTAGGTCCTAAAAGACCCCTAAAAAGGATATTAGAAAAAATTTTTTTTATGATTTTGTATCATTTTTTATGCTCTTCGAAACTTCGATTTTCAAATAAAAATTATATTCTTCGTAACTACATTCATCGCCAGAATTTTTTTTTACACTAAAAGTGTAAAATCATTACATTATTTTGAAAATCATTACATCAAAATAAATGAATTCGTACAGTAAAAACTAATTCGATGAAGAAATGGTGTCCTAACATTGAAATATATAAAAAAAATCACTGTTTTCAAAGTTTCTGTTAACTGAAGATATCGTTTTAAAAATCTTCATAAGATTATGAAGACTCATTTTGATATGTGAGCCAAATATCCTGAAATCAGACCCCTAAAACCCAAAATCCGTGGATTTTGACTATTAAACACTTTTTGAATAGCTATGACGAACCTAAACGCTGTAGTGAAATTTCACAGCGATAAAATAAATTTTCCATTATTTATTACAATATGGATTTTCAGGCTCTTTTTAAAAAAAATCCATATCTCCCTCTAGATTCATGGTGATGATGCCGTTTTTCTTTTAAAATATGTATTAAAAGTGTCTTCATACAATAAGAAAATCGGTATTATGAAAAAACGCAATTTGTTTATTAAAAACCCATTGTTTATAAACAAATTGACTTTTTTAACTTCTGCGCCTCGGAGACATGTTTTTCAAATTAAAATACGATCCTTACTTTCAGCCGATTCCTGTAATGCAAAAAAATTTTAGTATTTCTTTTTACTTTTAAAATTATTCGAGTTTGAAGCGTGCGCCGGAGCGAACGCGTTCGACATTCTTGTTTTACCACATGACGTTGTTTGTAGATGTATACAAATAACAATTCACATGCGTACACAAAGAACTTAGGTTAGGTTAGAAAATTGTGCATTATCGCTGTTTACGTATTGTTAATGCAAATTTCATATTGTTAATCGTGGTTTGTAATTGACAAATAAAACGCGGCTGAAAATGCCGAATCCTAACCGCTGGCGGCGCACGCTTCAAACTCGAACAATTTGAAAAGTAAAAAGAAATACTCTCCGAGGCGCAGAAGTTAAAAAAATCAATTTGTTTATAAACAATGGGTTTTTACATAAACAAATTGAGTTTTTTCATAATTCTGATTTTCTTATTGTATGAAGACATTCTTAATACATATTTTAAAAGAAAAACGGCATCATCACCATGAATCTAGAGGGAGATATGGATTTTTTTTAAAAAGGGCCTGAAAATGCATATTGTAATAAATAATGGAAAATTTATTTTATCGCTGTGCAATTTTACTACAGCTTTTAGGTTCGTCATAGCTATTCAAAAAGTGAATAGTCAAAATCCACGGATTTTGGGTTTTAGGGGTCTGAGTTCAGGAATTTTGGCTCATGTAGAAAAAGATTTTTTCTAGCCATAATCAAAATTTAAAAAAAAATATTCGGCCCACCCTAATTTATACACTCCAAAAAATGTCTGGTTAAATAAACCAGAATTCTCGTTAAATATACCCTTACTATTTTTTCTGGTTAAAGTAACCAGAATTCTGATTAAACTGACCAGAAATTCTGATTAAAACAATTAGAATTCTGATTACTTTAACCAGAAAAAATAGTAAGGGCATATTTAACCAGAATTCTGGTTAATTTAACCAGACATT
>JBAGKK010020888.1:0-11476 GCA_037177015.1 Euceroptres primus | reverse complement strand
TATATAATATTAAAATTATATTTCTGGGAGGACATGGCAAAACAAGTTATGGCACCACCAAAGAAATAATTATATATTGATTAATGTTATATTACATAATATTATATAATACATTTATACGAGGGGTTGACAACTTGATCGATCAGGTATACACCTACTTATGACTTCAAGATACTTCAGAAGATTTCACTGACTTCAGGTGATTTCAAGTGACTTCAGGAGACTTCAAATGACTTCAAGCTAATTCACGTGAATTCAAACGACTTCAGATATTTCAGCAGATTTCAAGTGACTTTACGTGAAGTCACGTGACATAATGCGAATTCAAATGACTTCAGATATTTCAGGAGATTTAAACGGAATTCAAGTAACTTCAAATGAATTCAAGTGACTTCACGCTACTTCATGTGAATTTACGTTACTTCATGTAAATTCAAGTGACTTCAGAAATTTCAGGAGATTTCAAGTGACTTCAGGTGAATTCAAGTAACTTCAAATGAATTCACATGAATTCAAATGACTTCAGATATTTCAGGAGATTTCAAAAGAATTACAGTGATTTCAACTGAATTCAAGTAACTTCAAATGAAGTCAAGTGACTTTAAGTGACTTCAGATATTTCAGGAGATTTCAGATATTTCAGGAGATTTCATTACAAGTTTACACCTGACTTCACGAGTTGTCAACCCCTTGAATTTATATTAAGATATTTCGAATTCCTATTTTTCTTTCTACACGCCCTACTGCATATAATGAAAATTGCAACTCTCGATTGAATATAAGGGAACATACATTTTTCTGGCTCAGTCCGAATAATTTCTCCTTTTCAAAAAAATTTGCTTAGAAATTCAATTTTGGGAAATTAAAGTAATGTTCGAAATTACTTGAATCAGATGAGAAACAATTTACAAAATTTTTCTTTTTACTTTTTAAGAATTTATTTCCGGTTGAGGCTAAAAATTATGTGTCCCTTACTCAAAAAGGATGGGAAATATGTAACATCGACGAACCTAAGGATTTCCCTTCAAACTGTGGACTTGCACCAGAATTGGTGTACGAAGGGTCGTAGGGCCACTGCGACGATGCAAGTAATCTAGTGCTGGAATTAGGCAGACAATAAATAACAAAGAAACATTAATTTTACTCCAAGATCGAAATGAGAGATGTTCATTATTAACTTACCCTCTGTGGCAAATATACTTTTCCATATACCGCATGTCTTTATAGTAGACTGATCTGTCGTTTTTGTTTTTGTGATGTCGCACGTAGGCCTCCCTCAAACTTTTGCATCGACCTTTCGGATCTGAAAATGTTACTGTGTTTCAGAATGTGCGTTTATCACGTTCTTCGAGAAAAGTGAACTGCCAAATTTTTATAAATTAAATATTATATAATTATAAGGGTGGCCCTTATTTTTTACTTTAGGAATTTCTCCTCCCCCCCCCCGCGTTTGTTCGAATACCCAGAAAAATAATTTCTAAATTTGAGCCAAATCGGTTAATATTAACCGGTCGCTTAAGGACCATTCAACACGTGTTCTCAATGTCTAAAAAAATTTCAATCTTTCGAAACATGACAAACATGAAATATTTGTTAAAACTACATTTTTTGAAAATTTAATAGCAGTCGTAAAAAACAAGTAAGTACTATAAAATAATAAAATGTATCGAAAATGCTTGATGAAATAAACAGGTGTCTCCTGCTTTTTGTACGTAAACTATGCATTTCAGCAAATATGTATTCTTTATATAATTGCAAAACTATTGTTCATAACACATTTATCGAAAATTTGGCTTTCGATGCCTCCGGAGCGAGTCGAAAGTTGTGTTTTCAACCTTAGATTAGAAAGTTAAAACAGGTGACTGCGACAGTATTTTACGCCACTGATGCCAATTTTGGCTCCCGAAATGATTAAATATTTTCATAATTTCCATCTAATTTCTTAAAAATTTTCAAAATTTCCAAAATTTCCAAAAATTTTCGAAATTTATTAAAATTTTCATAAATTCAAAAATGTTCAAAATTTATCAAGATTTCCAAAATTTTCAAAATTTATCAAAATTTCCAAAAATTTATCAAAATTTGTTTTGCTTTCAGGGGACTTCCCCCCTCCCTCGACCCCCCACGGGGGCTCCTCCCCGCGTCCTCGCCGGGGCTCTGCCTCGGACCCAGTCCTCCCTTTCTACGCATTCTTTCCAATATTTTGATTGACATTTTTCAAATTACGCTCCAAGGAATGGATCTAACCTATATCTGTCATTACAAACATATTTTCAAAAAAATAACAACTATCGTCGGATGCAAAGAATTTGCAGGCATCTGAAGTCAAATTTTCGATAAATTTTTTATGAAAAACTGTATGCGCAACTTCTTGCGCAATATACCATTATTGTCAACTTTGATTAAAAAACTCATAACATCTAAAAAATACATTCATTTCGCGACCTACCTGGAAAAATTAAATGTTTAAACAAACTAAGATTCACAATTATTAACCACGATTTTTTCGCCTTTAGGGTCAGAAATTATTTTTTCAATGCTCAGTGATATCAGAGATTCATTGTAATGAAAAACGTTTGTTTTTCATTTTTATTTTTATGGCTCGATAATGTTCTAGATTCTTTTAAAAATTGTTGGATGTTAAAAACTGTGAAAAATTTGGAAAAAAATTTTTAAGAGAATCTCGAACATTATCGAGCCTTAACAATAAGAGTGGGAAACAAACGTTTTTCATTAAAATGAATCTCGGATATCATTGAGCATTGAAAAAATAATTTTTTGACCCTAAAAGTGAAAAAGTTGTAGTTAATAATTGTGAAATTTAAAGATTTGATATAATGTTAATAAACTCAAACTAAAATTGTTTAAACTATTGAAAATTAGTTAATAAATTAGAGCGTATTTTCAAGTTACCGATTAATGATGATTTATGATAATAAAAAACGTAAAATTTAAGTTTGCCACTTGTGGTGGGTTGGGGACCCATAAGAGTGCCAAAAAATCACTTAACTTTAAAAATTATAATCCATCCTTATTTTTTGACGAATTTTGAACAAAATATTGAAGTGCAGAATTATTTGCAGTAAGGAAATAATTTTAAAAAGTAATTTTTTTCACAAGACGGTGTGATATTTCCTTCTGAAAAACACATGTAATAAAAAGAAATTAGAAAAGTGATTTTCGAAGTCACTGAGCACTGGTGAGCACTTTTGGCACTCTGTGTCCTTCAATATATAGTTTACGATATTTAACAATCATGTATGTATAACTTACCGTTCATAGGAATTCTAAGTCTCGAAAGCTGCATGGCAACTAACCTCCACATTTTGTTTTTTTGTTAAAAATTATAGTTGTTACCTACTTTTACTTCATAAATCCACGGATTCACCTACACAATTTTTAACAGTTCCTTATCTTAGCCAACACATGCATCACTTGCCTTTCTGGCCATTTTAATATTAAATTAATAAAAGCTGTACGACCATTGACCCCAGTGAGAAGATTTGAACAACAATTTGTAAATATTGACACGCGGCGTCCATAGAAAACAAAACCGGCTTAGTCGTGATGTCACACGCTCATGTCGATAAAGTCGCACACGTCAACGTCGATGACGTCACACACGTCCACGTTGATAACGTCACCACGTCCGAATGACTTCACACAAAGTCGTACTTCTCCCCTCGGATTTTGGAACGTAAACGTTAATAGTACGACTCGGAAGTGCTACGAACCAAATTCATATTTCATTGTTATCTATATCGAAATAGAATAGGATAACTAGGACAACTGTCAAAATTCAGATCTGTTATTAATCTTAATACACCTGGTGCAGAAGTATCCACAATTATACGACAAAAGTTTGGCAGATTACAAAAATAACAAAAGAAAAAAAACAAGAAGCCTGGTAAGAAATAGCGTCAAAGATCTGCATAATTTGCGAACAGATGACAGAAGGTACGCATAAGAATGAACATTTTATTTTCAAAAAGCATATTTTGAAAAATTAAATCTTTAGTAGACATTAGGCCCCACTTCTTTTTTAAAATAGAAGTACGTATTTGAAGTGTAAAACTGGTTAATTTAAATACTTTTTGCAGAAAATGAAATTTACGAATTGTAATTCGAACACTCAAAAATTTCATTTTACACAAAAAATATTTAAATTAGCCAGTTTTTCACTTCGAATACGGACTTCCATTAAAGAAATAAGTAGGGCCTTGTATCTATAAAAAGTTTAATTGTAGTATTTACTGATTAAAGTAAAGCAATTCAATTTTGAGGTTAGGTGCCGGTTCTAACAGCCTTAGGCGTATTCACTGCAGTCTAAGGCATAAGTTTTTTTCCAAATTTTAGTTGAAAGGTGTACTTGCAAGAAATCTGGTTTTGCGATTGCCTGTTTACAATTATTTTTCACTTTTTCTCTGAAAATATCTCTACTTCAAACATTGCAGGTTAAAAGGTGTACTATTTTAAGTAGATATATTTGCAAGGACATCGTGAAAAGTATTTGTAAGTAGTGAATTATAAAGTAAAATATTTTACGATTTTAGTAATTATAAGTGATAGAAGACATGAAGCAAAGTTTGAATCAATGCAATGTATAATTAGTTAGGTTTCGTAAAAAGACAGTTAACTGATGCAAAATTGTAAAATTTTAATTGAGTGCAATTGGATCAAAAAAATGAACCACAACTTACTGCTAATGTCGTGTAAGTAAGTAAACAAACAAAAAATTTCTTTTAAAGACAAGGGGCATTATTTGTGAAGTGATCCCACCTAAAAAGCCAAATTTCTCCGATCGGACTTAAGCTTTGGCAAAGTGTAGTTCTCTTGGATGGAAATTCACGGGGAAAATATTTTTTCATTCGGTCAAATCTTTCCCGGGGTAAAGGGGGTGACTGTTTTAGTTTTTTGTTGTACCATTAATTTCAGCGATTTTTAACTCTTTTAATCTCAATAAAAACTGAAAACTTTCACCTCCTCTCCCTCGTAAAATATTTGTCTAAATGGAAAAATTTGTTTTCATAAACTGACACTCAATTGAATTACACTTTTCCGAAGTTTAAGTCTGATCGCAGAACTTCGGTTTTCTAGGTGGGGTTACTTCAGAAGTAATGCCCCATAACTAAACCAATATTAGTATTGGAGAAAAACGTATTGCTAATTTTATTTATAATTCGGTCATATTTCTGCAGTAAAACACGTTCAGAATGCATGGGTCTCGTTAAAAAAAATTTACAACATAACACAAACAGCTGAAGGAAAATCTCCCATCGGGATCAGCCTGCTCACCGCTGGAAAGCATTTGGCAGTATTACGGAGAAATGCAATTCCTCTAGGAACACATTGTACATAGAAAGTAAGTACAGATACATTAGAAGTAACGTATTACAATTTGTAAGTAGAAAAATTAATATAAATAATAATATAAAATAGCGAAACTAATGTAATATTATAAGGCCGACTTGTACTTTAAATCCATACTCTTTTGTTGAAGGACTGTGACTAACTTTAAACAAGGGCAGTGTAATGTTTCAGAAAGGGAAAGTGATTCTGAAAGTGACGACGAAGATGAGGAGGAAGATCAGGATGTTTTGATGGATGCGGACAACACACACATTCAAAATGTTCTCATTTAGTAATAGGTAAGTTCGACATAAAATAGAAACTTTACCAGGCCTAGGCTTTAAATTTTTCTTTTACTTAATTGCTGTGAATTTTCAAATAAGAAGCTAAAGCTTACTTTTAAAACAAATATTTTGGGATAACATTTTTTGTTGAAAAATTGTTATTTAGGGATTTCCATTTTTACGTCTCTTTTTAATAAGAAGTAGCAATCTGTATCTCCGCTATGTCATTTGACACTGTGCCGCATGAATGTAAAACAATGTAAACAGCATTGTTTTATCAACTGTTGTGAATGATTATGTGCAGAGTTTTACAGCGTAGAATTAAACGCTGCACAGTTTTCAAAATTAAAATGATACCAAATTATTCAATTTGCACTTATATATTATTTATATACTATGTGTACATACTATATTTATATATTATAATGTAGAATATTATTGTGCAGGATTTAAAAAAATTGTTTATAAAATTGTCTTCTACATGATTTTATTATAGTGCGGACTTTCTTCTTAAAGTTAAAATTAATTTAATAGATTTTTGCAGAGATTTATGGTGTAGAATCTTACTGTGCAGGATATTTGTGAAATTATTTATTAAGGCTGTTAAAACCATGCCGTAAACTCAACATTGAATTGCCTCATTTTACTCAATAAATACTAGAATTAAAATTTTTTTATATACTGGGCACCACTACTTTTTTTCTAAATATAAGTTTGTATCTGGAGTGAAAAAATGGCTAATTTCAATTCATTTTTTTAGAAAATGAATTTTTCGAATTCTATCCCGAACATTTGAAAATTTAGTCTTGTATACAAAGTATTAAAATTAGCCAATTTTTCATTCCTAATACAGACTTCTACTCAAAAAAGAAGTGGGTCCTTGTATCTAACAAACATTAAATTCTAATATTTATTGAGTAAAATGAGAAAATTACGTTTCGAAGTTAGGGTTAGTTTCGATATGATTTTTACGCTCTTTTCATTGATCACATTAATTGTTTGCAAAAATAAATATATGACCTTGAGAAGTGAAGGACAAATTTAAATTTCTCTTTCCTCGAATTTTTGTCACTTAGAAAAATTCGTTTTCAGACTTAATAAAAAGCTAAACCTTTTTCGTATAAGAGTCTTAAGAATAGAAAGTGGGTCAACAATTTAAATACAGTAACGGACGAATTTTGGCGATATAGAGCTCGCCAGGGTACTTAACGCTTATTTTCACGCAAAAAAATTGTTGTCGCAGTTTCTATCCTTCAGGTTCTTGTACATTGAGAGAAAAATCAAGCTTTGAAAGGATGAACTTTCTTGCTTTTGGAGCTTGTAATTTTTACATGTTTTCAAAGAATGAGTTTCACGAGTTATATCGTTGAATTCCAGAGCTGGGCAAGAACGTTAATCGGTCCGTTAATTCGTTAATCCGTTAGTTAACTGAGTTAAATTTTTTGTTAACTGTTAACGGACTATCGGGATTAATGGACTATTTAACTTTCGTTAACTTCCATTAACTTCCGTTAACCTCTGTTAACTCAAAAAATTTTTGAAATAAACCACTTGCTGCACTGCGCAAGTCAAGAATATTTTTCACCAATTGGCATGCTGTCCTAGACTGCCTGGGACCTATACCAGTACCGATCATTGGGTCCATGATCCAACCCACTCATGGTCTAGCCGAGAAACGTTCCATTTTCGTCCAACTCACGCATACCAGCTCCACGGCCATCTTGGTTCCATTTGCACCATATGAACAACTGTCAAGAGCACTGAACATAGTCAATTTGTACCTTGCTATTTTTATAAAAACTGGATATTGCTTTTAATTAAATTGTTTCATTTATTCTCACCTTTTCCATTTGTTTTAATTTCGGAAAATCTTTGTAAACTTCACAAATTATACACTCTAGTGTATAATTTTTCTTCGTGTAAAAAGTAAACTTTAACGATTAACGGATTAACTTTAACTTCCGTTAAATTTTTGACAGATTAACGGATTAACGATTAACTGAGTTAACTTTTTGATTAACGGATTAACGATTAACTGAGTTAACTTTCCGATTAACTGTGCCCAGCTCTGTTGAATTCATCCTGTAAAAGCAAGAAATCTATGCACGAGATAAAAGGAGGGCATACATGCTGGAGCCACATGGGCTTTGTCGTCCAAAAGCACGTAGTCCAACCTTTAAACGCTTGCGATGAGTCCAAGCTTAAACCCATGAACTCCACCGTGTGAAACTGTAAATCTCGTGCGTTCCCCCTCCCTGCTCTCGCGGCCTACAGCGCCAATGGCAAGAATTTCACAGTTTAGAACTGTAAAAGTCTTGCTTTCGGACGGCGAGCTATTTCATGCCCCTGCCCTGTGCTACTCATGCCTCTAAAAGATGAGGTTTTTGCTGAAAAGGCATGAACGCCTTTCGTTTCGACCACGGACACTTTGCATGCGTCAGAAGCATGATTACTCCCTTTAAAAGGATGGTTTTTTCAAGCTTTTGAAGCATAGAATTTTTCCATCGATTCAAAGCTTGATTTCTCGCTCAGTGTACTTAGGAAAAAGGCTTAGCTTTTTCTAAGTCTGAAAAAAATTGTAATTGGCGGAAATTCGTGGAAAGAGAAATTTAAATTTGACCTTCATTTTTCAAGGTGAAATATTTAGTTTTGCAACAAATTATGACGATAATAATAATAATTCTTCCCAAATCTTCTTTTGTTATAATAATTTATATTATTTATTTCTGAGATGTTTATCCGACCGGAAAGGTTACTGGGGTGGCAGTCGACTACCTCTTGATCTTTCGAGACGGTTGGAAAAAAATTCCACAGGAGAAACGGCGACACTGTTACTTCGAAATTAAGAAGCTCATCGACAAGAAGAAGGAAATGCGAAAGTAGTTTTAGAATGCATATTATAGAATTATTTTCAAAATTCTATAATAAATTTTATAATATTTTTATAATATTCTTATTCTTATATTTTTATAATATCTTTATAATATTTTCTCAAAAATATATGTATATAAATGGAGTTCCCTATTTTCTTTTAGTCCGATTTTCTTCGAGGACAGCTCAAATTTAATCTTTCGGCATGTAGATGTGAAATAAAAAATAAAGTTGATAATTTCGTAATTTCTTTTTTATGCTACAGATGATTCAAGAATTTGACGAATGAGAAATGTCTGTTTTTCTAGACTACTATTCTGGAAGCTTATCTTCTTTTCTAATCTTTTTTCCTGGAATAGTCAAATTAAAACTTTTCGCAAAGTAAATTTGCATTTAAGAAATTGGGCACTAGTATAATGTTATTCAATCGTTTTCAGTATTAAAAAAAATTGAATTAAATTTAGTTTTCTTACGCTGAAAACTTCTCTTTTGGCTGCATTTGCTTAATAGACAGCGCAATTTAAAGCTCTTTTGTACATACATTTGCAATAACAAACTTGCAATTCAATCGTTTTTTTAAAGCCGTTTGGCAAAGTCTTGTCTGGCTTCTTTTAGTGTAGGAGGGTAGAGAGTTTCAGTAAGAAATATATCTCCTTTCTAACTAATTCTTTTTCCATTTTCTGAAAGTTTTTAGACTACATTTCGGCAGCCTTTTGTTTTTTAAAAACTTCCAAAAGGTGACTATATTAAAATGTCGACGGCGAGTAACAACATATCAAGAATAAAATAAAAAACAGCAAATTTCTTGCACTAGGATAAATATATCTAGGAAATAATTATTTATTTCACGACGTTCTTGTTTTATCATATATATTAGTTTTTATTTTTATAATTATACATTTCGAAGGCTCACAATTTGTGAATTTTCACCCAACACAAACGCGAATGGCTCTTGCGCTTGTATTCAAGATACATAAATATAAGCCACAAGTACTGGAGGTAAATTGACAGAAGGTTTATGCAGTCCAGCATTTTAATCACCGACAAAAATTCACTTTAACAAAAAATCAATTGACACAAATAACATAACCTGCACTGTATAACCTGCACTGTGTTACACCCGTGGTCCGTGACAGCCAAACACGCTGAACCTCCGGAATATAGAACACGAACCGCGTTTGACCATGTGACAGTTGGTAACAACGCGTCGATAACGCAGAAAGTTTGCGCATCGACGCAACGTGCCAGCTTAGGTCTCTATTGGAGAAACACCCTGAAAACAAGGGAACGAGTCAGTGGTCTGATTAAAAGAATAAGGTTTGACACTGGATGATTTGAGAGATTCGACAGAGCGACCTAACTTGTAAAACAAGGTATGGCTTGAAATCTGTCACATCCGAAGCCTTTTTAACGTGTCTCTAACAAGATTTTTAGCTTCCGCAGCGTTTTTGTAGTGAAAACTTCTTTAGGCCCGGTAGGGTAAGTCGGTTATTAAGAGCGCTGAAGGAAACGAAAAGTGAAACGGAAACGCTGGAAGGGGAATCAGTTTCATTCATTCAGGTTTCAGTAGGAGAGAGCGAGTGAGTGGGGGAGCATTGGCATGGATAGCGTTGGTTGCCCCACTCTTCATACACGTGTGGCGGTAGAGTAAGTCGGAGTGTGGATGGGAACGGAACGAGTGAAACGCTGGGAAGGGAATCTCCCTCAGGTCCTCCTTCTGAGGAAGGAAGAACCTCCCACATTATACCCCACCTGAATGGACACTGGGGGTTAAACGAAACCCATTGTCCCAGTGCGATCGCACAATGTTTGTTGCTATAAATACCAATTTATAGCAACAAATACAATAACTTTAGTATTTTCTTTATTTCATATTCTTATATGAAAACATGTAGATGAGCGTCAAAGTGACTTCCCTAAAGTTTCAACAAAAAAAAAACTTGCGTGGAAACCGTGCACGTCAGAAGTGAAAACTTGATCAACGACGGAACAATGCAAACTTTACACAACTAGTTTAACCCTCAAACGGTACGGTGCAGGTCGGATCTGACCCAATGGTTCGTTTTCCCTCTCGCTTTCCCTCGATCTCTTTGCAAGAGATCGAACCGAAATTACAATTCGGTGGTTATTTTTTCTACAAAAAGGTTTTTTCATGTAAGATATTATCAATAAATGTTATTATACAACAAAACTGCTTATCGTGTACTTATTTCTACCAAAAACCTCATTAAAAAGAGATCGGGTCGGATCCGACCCAACCGTCTATTTCGTCTCAAACCACTGTGCCGATTGAGGATTAGTGATTTAGTGATTTTACTTCTATCAATTACACGATTATCCTACGAGTTACCTTTCCCTCTCTTTCTCTTATTCTTTTACTTACAAGTTCTACTTCCAAATTGCAAGGTTTCTGCGCTTTTAAACTACGCAATTTGGAAGTGAAATTTGGACGTAAAAGAGTAAGAGAAAGAGAGGGAAAGGTAAATCGTGGGGCAGTCGTGTAATTGAAAGAAGTAAAATCACTAAGTACATAAATACAAGTGTTCCTTCCTCAAGGAGAATCGACATTTCATTGGAAATGTATGTTTTATGTGTAATCAATGTCGTTATTATCATTAAACTAGTTGTGTAAAATTTGCATTGTTCCGTCGTTGCTGAAGTTTTCACTTCTGACGCGCGTGGTTTCCGTGCACATTTTTTTAAATTTGAATTTCCTTCTTTTTTAAACTTATGAGTGGTAGGCTCTTAAACTAAAATGTTTTAGCTAACACTCTAGTCACCTGAAATGTTGCTAGAACAAACCCTTCTTAACAATAATAGCGTTAAAAATTTGTCTTCAGGTTTTTGTCCAAATAGCATTACATTGAATTATCTTGCTTTAACAAACCTTAAAACATCTTAATATAGCTTCATTATGCATGAAATTGAAGTTCAGACCATTCCGTATATTTTTCACCCATATTGGTTATATA